>OY757269.1:4386006-4526201 GCA_963584085.1 Pyrausta aurata | reverse complement strand
CTGTCTGTCTGTCTGTCTGTCCGTCCGTATGTCACAGCCACTTTATTCTGAAACTATAAGCATGACATAGCTGAAACTTGGTAGGTAGGTGTATCTTGTTCACCGCTTTCCGATTCAGATACAATAAGTAAGAAAAAATAATATTCAAGCATACATGAAACTAAAACCAAACATTTTTTTTTACTCAAACCTATGCGTTTGCGGTGTCTATGGATAGGTCTTTGAAAATGATGTGGAGGTTTTTGAAACCATGGTTTAAGATATAGACGCTTCCAAAGTGGTAAAATGGGCGTCCCCCCCCATCTAACTTTTGAACTAAGAAAGTGAAAATTTTGAAAAAAATATATGATGTAGATCTCAACAAAAACTGGCAACGAAAATTGATTTGAAGGAGATCGAACCAGTAGTTTTTAAGATATTGCATATTTTTATCAACCGCAAATATAACTTTGTCTTTCATACAAACACTATGAAAATCAAAGTTATTTTTGCTGTCACAATATATTGTGATGTTTTCGTTAAGTGAAAGTAAGTGGACCCTGAATTCAGTTAAGGGTGGCACGGAAACCTCAGTGCGCGGGTCCGACACGCACTTGACCGGTTCTTAAATATTGTTACCACTAGTAAATAATAACATTCGATCATCTGGTGAAATAACCGCACAATTGCATATTTGCAAATTATACAGGAGAGCACTTTAAAGTTTATGAAAATGTTTTGCAATCAATAACTTTTGCATCTCTCTTGTTAAGAAAATACATATAACTTTTCATCTCTCCTGTTCGGAAAATAGCACTTTCCTGTGTAGATAGCCGGGTGGAAAATAGCTTATCCATCCCTAGGGTGGAAAGTAATTTAGTTTTAATTGGCATGGTATACAGTCAAGGCATGCAGTCAAAGCTTGGATCAAAGATAATTGAGTCACATCATATTATAAAAATAATAAACATTTTTGCTTAGCTATACATTGAAAAACATGTTTATTATGTTATTCAGTGTATGTATTATTATCGTTGATATAAAAAAATATTCAATTGATTCAATCTATAATTAAAATATATATTTACTAATCTGTGATTAAAATATTCGGCTTCCCGCCATAATACCTAGATGACACTTTTTTTTACATTGTCAGTGTCATCATTTTTTCTTTTTGAACTCTATGCCTACTTTTTTAAATTTTGACAATTATTATCTGTGGGGAAAATTCGATCGATATTTATTACAAGGATTTTAATTATTTCGTATCGTCTGCTTTTTTGTACAATGTTTTCATGTATTCGTGCCGTTTTTCTTTCTAATCATGTTAGATGTTGTTAATACTGTAAATCAACTGTCATATTTTGTTCAAAACTCGAGTTTTCCTATCTCGCTGAACTACATAATACCTCACCAAGACATCTACAACCACTTTTGAACATTTCATGTTTTCCTCACAGTCGAAATGAAAAATAGTATGTTTAACATACTTGTAATCATACGTGAAAGCACCCATTTCACTCTCGAATTATTGGCGCTCTCACTTCGTTCGAGCGCCAGAAACATCTCGAGTGAAATGGGTCGCTTTCTCCCCTTGTATAACAATCTACTATTCCTGTGTAGATAGTCGGATGGAAAATAGCTTATCCATCCCTAGGGTGGAAAGTAATTTAGTTTTAATTGACATGAGATAGAGTCAAGGCCTGCAGTCAAAGCTTGGACCAAAGATAATTGAGTCACATCATGTTATTAAAATAACAAACATTTTTGCTTAGCTATAAATTAAAAATCATATTGTGTAGGTATTATGATAGTCGTTGATTAAAAAATATACAATTTCTAATTTTAATTCAAATAACAATCAAAATATTTGGCTGCCCGCCATAATGCCAAGATGTTTTTTTTTAATTTTATATTGTCAGTGTCATTTCAGGAAGGATTCGTCCAAAGCCGTTAAAACTTTTATATAAAAACCGGCCAAGTGCGAGTTGGACTCGCGCACTGAGGGTTCCGTGCCAACTTTAACTGAATTAGGTATTGTTACTTCCACTTAGCCAAAATACAACAATATTTTGTTGACCGCAAATATAACTTTGTTTTTCATAGTGTTTATATGAAAGACAAAGTTATATTTGCGGTTGATAAAAATGTGCTATATCTCAAAAACTGCTGGTTCGATTTCGCTCAAACCAATTTTCGTTGAAAGTTTATGTTGAGATCTACTTTACATATTTTTTTCAAAATTTTCACTTCCTTTGTTCAAAAGTTAGATGGGGGGGACGCCCCTTTTACCACTTTGGAAGCGTCTATATCTCAAACCTTACACTTTTAGAAAAAATGGTTTCAGTAACCTCAACATCATTTTAAAAGACCTATCCATAGACACCACACGCATAGGTTTGAGTAAAAAAACATTTTTAGGTTTTAGTTTCATGTATGTGAGCCGCCCTTAAATATTATTTTTTTTTACTTTTTAGGGTTCAGTAGCCGAATGGCAAAAAGCGGAACCCTTATAGTTTCGTCAAGTCGTTTTTGTACCTGAATCGGAAAGCGGTAAAGAAGATACACCTACCTACCAAGTTTCAGCGGTGTGATGCTAATAGTTGTGTGCTGTGACATGCGGACGGACAGACAGACAGACAGACAGATAGACAGACAGACTTGACGAAACTATAAGGGTTCCGTAGCCGAATGGCAAAAAACGGAACCCTAAAAACTGGTTGGTCGCGCAGGGTTCATTGGTTCCCGTGGCAGTTAGGTTAGTTAAACCACTTAAAACTCGAGAGCGGGTGGACCGATTTTCATGATTTTTACTTTGTTGGATTTGTCTGGGCCCCGAATAGCATAATGACCATAAAACGGGACCGGGACGAAACGAAGTTCGCTGGATTTGCTAGCTATATATGTACATAAAAGAAAGTCTTGTAAGTTACACCACTTATATATACCACTATAACTCGAGAACTGGTGGACCGATTTTCATGATTTTAAATTTGTTGGATTCGTAGATGCCCTAAATAGGACATAGGGGGGAAACAAATTACGCCGGTAACATATAAATGATTAAAAACGAGTAGTAAAAGGGATCAAATATGAATTATGGGAAATCTAAAAAATCCAAAATCTAAAAAAATATCATGATATTTCAAAATGTAATATATATTTTCTCAGGTACCAATTAGGTACTAAATGCTAGCATAGGTTCCAGAATGATACCTATAACAGAAACCCAAATATAATTTCATACAGGCCAACCTGACGTCAGGATGGCCTGTGTATAAGACTTATGATATAATATTCCAAGGGCTGAGGTACTATTTTTTTATCGATAGGTACCAAATAGTACCAATTAGGTACTAAATTTCTCAATATATTTCATCTAAATCTAGCGACCACACAGGCAGACCTGACAGTCACTTTATCTTCTTGGTCTTTTTAAACTAATCAATTACATATTATATTGGTATTGATGACGTCATCATTTCCAGCCTGGAAATAAGCAGTTCATCTGGGGTCGGGTTTTAGTACTGCGCCAGAGAGCTCTGTTCTGGGTTGTTGATAGATGGCATTTAATACTATTTTTCAAGATATCAATTTAAAAATCAAAAAACAAATTGCACGTGCATAGTACCTAGTGGCCAGTACGATACATTTAAATAGGTACACGTGACGTGGTCTACAATCAAATACACATTACTGTCTATCTAACTAACACATTCCGATGTTTGTTGTTATATTTTTTTACTAGCGGTCGCCCGCGGCTCCGCCCGCGTGGATGTCGGTTACCGCTGCAAAAAGCCCACCCAGGAAAGACACGGTCAGCAAACAAAATGATTCCCAGGTCAAATCACAGACACCGACACTAACATCGATTTCTATCCTAGTTTACTCTCCAAGTGATGCCGAGTCAAATAAAAAAAGCCCCATCAAAATCGGTCCAGTAGATTCTGAGATTAGCTCGAACAAACAGACAGAATGACAGACAGACAGACAAAAAATTCAAAAAAAAAAATTTTTGGTATCTATTGTAAGAAGCCCCCTCAATGCAATTTTTAGGGTTCCGTAGCCGAATGGCAAAAAACGGAACCCTTATAGTTTCGTCAAGTCTGTCTGTCTGTCTGTCCGTCCGTATGTCACAGCCACTTTATTCTGAAACTATAAGCATCACATAGCTGAAACTTGGTAGGTAGGTGTATTTTGTTCACCGCTTTCCGATTCAGATACAAAAAGTAATAAAAAAAAATATTTAGGGGGGGGGGGGGGCTCCCATACATGAAAATAAAACCTGAAAATTTTTTTTAACTCAAACCTATGCGTGTGGGGTGTCTATGGATAGGTCTTTAAAAATGATGTTGAGGTTTCTAAAACCATTTTTTCTAAAAGTGTAAGTTTTGAGATATAGAAGCTTCCAAAGTGATAAAATGGGCGTCCCCCCCATCTAACTTTTGAACTAAGAAAGTGAAAATTTTGGAAAAAAATATATGATGTAGATCTCAACAAAAACTTGCAACGAAAATTGCTTTGAAGGAAATCGAACCAGTAGCTTTTGAGATATTGCACATTTTTATCAACCGCAAATATAACTTTGTCTTTCATACAAACACTATGAAAAACAAAGTTATTTTTGCTGTCGCAATATATTGTGATGTTTTCGTTAAGTGAAAATAAGTGGACCCTGAATTCAGTTAAGGGTGGCACGGAACCCTCAGTGCGCGGGTCCGACACGCACTTAACCGGTTTTTTTTTTAAATATGCATTGTACAAAATTTACCTACTTTACAGTTTTAGTAATCCAAATTTTCTGCCAACCCCCTAAGTCAATTAGCGTGATTATTTATATCTCAGTTTACTTTCCAGGTGACACTGAGTCAAATGAAAAAAGTCCCATCAAAATCGGTCCAGTAGTTGCTGAGATTCAATTTTCTGCCTTCCCCTTAAGTCTATTGGCGTGATTATTTCTATCCTAGTTTACTCTCCAAGTGATGCTGAGTCAAATAAAAAAAGCCCCATCAAAATCAGTCCAGTAGATTCTGAGATTAGCTCGAACAAACAGACAGAAAGACAGACAGACAGACAGACAAAAAATTCAAAAAAAATATTTTTGGTATCTATTACGTGTAAGAAGCCCCCTCAATGCATTTTTTTTTTAAATATGCAATGTACGGAATTCACCTACTTTACAGTTTTATTATATGTATAAGATAAGTGACGTAGACATTTGCTACTTAATCGAAATTTTGAATTCTATCATTCTAGCTCTAATGGGAATAACTTCCCCGTGACGTCGACGAAATGAAATAAAAGTGGTTAGTTCAACTCCTTGTCTTGTTACTCACTGTTTCACACATACATTGCAGATTGTACTTTAGAGCGATGGAATGACGTCCTCGCTTGACGTTTGTCCTGTTTTGTTATTGCGATTACAGTACAGATAATGGTGTTTAACGTTCGATAGCGTAGTGTGCGGGCACAATTAGTTCCGTTTGTAGAGGAGAAATTCTGTCGCGCGTTGGTTGCTGATAACACTGGCCAATAGGGTGGGAGCATCGGGCGACGTCGGCGTCGCGCCATGTGGCGTCAGAGGCGAACAGGATGCGCGCGCGCACGACACACTTTACACATAACAACAAAATACGTATGGTTTATTTATACGATAACTGTTTAAATTAAAAAGTTCGATTTGAATGTCGAATTAAAGTGACACAGTGAATACGAGCGCATACTATCTGCATACAAAAACATCGTGAACTAGATGTTGAATAATACATAATATAATAAATAACAATGATTACATTTAAAAAAATAATTAATTCATGTCAAAACATGATACAATGTCACAACAGGGTCTACCTTGTTTCGCAGAATTTTTATTGTCATAATTTTATTTGGCATATCATCAAATAGCATAAACTTCCTTTTGCAGAACATCAATTAGCATTCACTCATTTATCAGACGTTCAAAACGCATAATCGTGTAAGCTAGAATCATCTTTAGGCAGAAATTTAATATTCATAATAGTCCTAAAGCAGAATCATCCTAACGCAGAAAGTTCACAAATAGAATCGTCTTATGGCATACAATTCGAATATATAGTCATTAATAGGCAGAATCATCCTATCGCAGAAAGTTCACAATCCGAATCGTCTTTTGGCATATTTTTCATATTTAAAATCATTACAAGGCAGAACTATCATATGGTTTTTATTTCTCTGTGTAACCCAAGTAGTTCTATCTCAGCAACACTAACATACAACATGTATGGCAAATCAAACATGCAGCATGCAAGCAAGCATTCAGCTTGCAAGCAAGTATGCAGCATGCAAGCAAGCAAGCAAAGCATGCAGCATGCAAGCAAGCAAGCAAAGCATGCAGCATGCAAGCAAGCAAGCAAAGCATGCAGCATGCAAGCAAGCAAGCAAAGCATGCAGCAAGCAAGCAACCATGCAGCATGCAGGCAAGCATGCAGCAAGCAAGAATGCAGCAAGCAAGCATGCAACATGCATGGTTTCTGTCACGGCTCTGGCGCTGCTCACCTGCTCCTCAGCTCGCGGGCTGCCTCGCCCCTCCGCGCCTACGCGATTTTGAATTACACTCTAGGGGTGGGGCAAACAAGACTGCGTGGAGTCGGTTTTGCACCGATTCGTTTCTGGCACTAACTTTTGTACCACAACTAAATTCAATTTGAGGGTAAAATACTACTTAAAAGAAATAGCAATATGCGAAGTGAAATTGTTCTAAACGAAATTCTGCTTTCTTCATAGTATGCCTAGTCAAATTATGCCAAATAAACATCGTACTTAATAAACATTATGCTTAGCGAAAGTATGAAAAGTAAAATTTTGCCAAAGGTAATTATGCCTTATAAATTTCTGCTATCTTAAAAGTATGCCATTGTAAATTCGGGCATATAAATATTCGACCAAACAATAATTATGCTAATAGAAAATTCTGCCTGAATAATATTCGACTAAAGAAAATTATGCCAAGTGTGTTATGCCAAGTGACTTTCGAAGCAAAAAGATTCTGCCAGATAGAGGGCACCCTGTCACAACAATGTATTCGCACATGCATTGTTTACTGACTACTACTAATTACTTAAAATTCTGATTAAAATAAATTCGCAATCTTATAAAAAAAACAAATTATGATGCTTAAAATAAACAAGAAAAAAAGTAAATTAAGAAGTGTAGTGTCATATGACTAGGGTGTGACTGTGGGTTAAAAATATACATGCATCTAAAAATACTACAACTACTTTTAGATTTAAGCATATAATATAATTCTGCTCTAATTTGAAACATTATGATAACAAAATTAGCCTATGACGCAAACTTAGTGAACTATCACTTAGCAAGACCCGAGATAAATATGGATAAGAGGAAATGCCGAAAACATTAGATAACGTTAATATAGACTAAGCAATTTTGAGTTCTACAGTTAATCAATCAGTAATTAAAATTAACTCAATAACCCATAAAAATACAATATTTTGTGAAAAGAGAAGTATATTTAAGTTAATGTATCAGCGGAAGTTCTTATGGTACCTACGAAACTTTACTTACTCTTGTGACCTCTAAGAACAACATGTAAAGAGAAATGAAATCGCGTTACCCAACAACATTGCGAAACCAAGAACACATTCGTCCTCGCAGTGGTTATTGACAAACGACAAGTGCTTACAGCAACTAGATTCTACTTGACAGTCTGTTATTTTAAATGGGTTTGCCTCACATTACCTTACGAATAGACAAAAGATCTTTAAGAAGTTTTAGAGCTGTAATAATTGGATGCGCGTTAATTCTAGGAAACTTTTATCATTTTTCCGATATTGGAGGAAAGTTGAGGATATGGGAATACCATTATCTATTCAGTGGCTGTGCACTGTGTGTGCCCTCATTCTCTCATAGTGCTCATAGTTAACTGAAATTGATTAATGATTTGATTTCAACCCTCACGGCTGTTGTCATTCATTTGTTTTCGACCGCCGTGACGGACCTATCGATCCCTGAGCGTTTATGACTTGGATCAAACATCGACATAGCAAGTTCCCTGGAGGTTTTCACGAGTAGCACGGTTGCCATTTTCCTCAAAATCAGTCACAATGATAGTATTGACATTGATCTGACAGGATGTTGGTGAGACGCTTTGTTGACGGCAAACCAAGCGCGTAGTTTTAAGTCTCGTATAATTTCTTTTGTTTTTGCTACAGCGGTCGATCACCATGAAATGAGGTGCTAATTAATAGTGAGGCCCGTGGAATACGAGTATTACGAGTATTGGTTAAACATAGAATAGCTCAGAAAATTTACGTAAATAAGACTGACAATAAATTGCTAGCTAGTAGCAATTTGCTACTACATTTTTTTCTTACTATACTTTGTGATCCTACTTCTCAATTGTCTACCGCTTTGCACTGGATGGATATCGACGATAAATCATTCCAACTCCTCCTATTATTCTATCTGATTACCTTCGTTGCGGGATCCCTGACATTTTAACTCAGTCCTGGGACTCTCTAACTTTCACTGGTGGGATTTTCAATTGGGCCATGCTGTAGATCCTGGCTACACAGGAGAAGTAGCGGGCAGAAAGTTTGTTTAAATGTAGTACCTACTACATTTTGTTCTAGCTCGAAGGTGTTGGGTACCCTATATGAGTTTCCATAGTCAATTACTCGTAGTAGAAAGCATCGTCAATAGTTGTTTGTAATAATAACCAACTGACAACTATGGAAGTTAAAATCTTAACAGTTTCTTGGAATGCAAATAATTTATTACTACTGACTACTACCTACGTTACGCTACCTAGTTACGACGGGAAGGTTTTTGCTAACCTAGTTTAATAGCTAAAAAAATACATATCCAAGAATTCAGAGATTAGAACAACGGCTTAATAATGTGTTAACTAGAATTGTTATATTACCTAACAGGATGTCTACGTAAGGAATTTTTGTGCGAAGTGATTAGATTAACGTTTGCCTGATGATTGTGTAGGTCAATGTTTTTTGTACCACTTCAAAAAGTTTGTAAGTAAAGAAAAGCTTAATTAATGGTGGTATTTTTTAAAAGACTGGTCAGCACTCGGCAGTATTAGTGCAAAGGTTATAATTCTGATGACAACTGTACCAAATAAAAACATCTGAATATCATGGCGTGATCATAATGTATTATTCTTTATCATTCGGAAAGGAAAGGCCGCAAAGGCATTTGAAGTAAACTTTAATGGAAGAATCCCACTATTAGAAACTATTAAGAAGAACCACAAGCTAAACTGCTTATGATGATAGATGTTGAGAGAAAACATTAGATTTGGATGGGGGTACTACAGCAGGTAATACAGAGGAATTTTCATGAATACTTATTGGTAAGGTAAAGTTACAACAGAAGATAGATAGCAGATCAGTTAATCCTTCCAAAATTTGTTATAAGTCCAAAATGTCATTTTATTACGAAAGTTAGCACGGGCAGCTTGTTCGTAACACATTGACTGACGTAGCTAGCATGGTTTGTTTACCTGCGGAACATCCGTATTCGCGAGCGTAACCTTCATCATCATCATCATCATCATTCATCATCACCTTGCTAGTGTCACGTTAATGCTAGTGTCTTGTTAGATTGAAAGTAGAAAAGGAAAAAAAAAAAGAAAAATTGTAACGTAACAATGTCCATGGGGACGTAATTATAGTCAAGCACCATGATTCCAAACACAATAGCCAATCAACGTTATCACCTCCCAATGATGTCGTTGGGGTTTTGTGGTTTTGACAGATTAAAGGGCAGTAAAAGGGCCTGTTACTAGATTTCAGGATACATAGGCAATATAAGAATGTGATTAGTAGTAAGTAGGACTGGGGACTTTGCAACATGTACCTACATATTCAAACCGAAAAGGGCAGTGCCTGCCTTTGGTGATTGCATCGAAAAATAAACTTTAAAATGGTAATTCCGGACTCATGCCGATAGTAGGTACTAGGTACCTACCTACATCAAGAAATAGACCTTGCTTATATGGAATCAATTGACAATACAAGGGCATTCTAGTTTGAAAATCAAAAGGATTAATGTTTTATTAGAATGATGAATTCAGTGGTTTCAACTAAACATCACTCTCTATAAATAATCCAATCTAATTTGAAAATGGTAATTTCAAACCGGAAACGCCTACTAGCAGACAGGAACAGTCTCGCAATAGTAATTTACGAGGTTCAGTGAGAAACTGAATATTTATTACTTTTGTTCTGTTAAAAGGAAACAAATCTAATGTTTAGGAAGAATAAATAACGAAGTAGGATAAAAACCAAACACATTAATGGGACGAATTCAAGAATCACATTCAAATTAGTATTGAAGTGGCACTACTGAACTCAAATCCGTGATCAGATGGTTCGGATAACGAATTAGGTAATATAAATCACTGGTGCTCTCAGTTGCCGAGTGAAAGTCTGCCGCGCGGCCAGTGCCGGATCTGCCTGCGCGTGCGACACTCCGCAGATGAAGACATACACATTAATTACACCTATAATCTTCACTACTTTCACAATACAAAAACAACATTGTAAACAGCTCAACAACACAGACTCCACTACGTTGAACGTTCACATCACAGCAACCCGCACCAACTTACGTGACTGTATGCTAAGGAACTAATAATTAATCGTGACAGCTCCACTGATCTTATAAAAACCGGTAGCTAATATTAATTACTGTCGTATAAATATTAAATACCATTCACAGATGCTAGCTCGATTAAATTCAAGAGCTCCACTCCACATCATTGCAGTTTCACTCGTCTACAATCACAATGGTAAAGTTAAAGTCGAAATTATATCGCAATATTTTTGTGTGTACACGATCACAGTCGACGGTAATTAGCATACGTGACGTTAACGAACCGGCTCCACTTCCGGGATCGTTATATCGGCCGATCGTGAATGAACATCATTACGAGCGCTAGCAGCCGATATCCGTGTGTGGTCGTACCGAGAGAGATCCCATCGGGAACTATCGTCGCGCTCACCTGGGTGTTGGTGTTGCCGATAGCGTACATAATAGCGTGTTATGTTGCGCGCGCGTCGCATGGCATGACGCGCGTGTGCGATCGCGGTGCGTCGCGGCAAGACTAGCCGGCCAGCGCGTGTCTGCTCGCGGTCGGCTCAGCCGGCTGACACCTCCGCGGGCCCGCTAGTGAAGGGAAGCGGGGCAGCGCGAGATCCGGGTTGCGCGCCCACTGCACCCGGTGGCCCCCAAACACAGCGGTGTTGACCTCTGCCACCGAAATGAAAA
The DNA here is from genome assembly GCA_963584085.1 of Pyrausta aurata. Taxonomy (NCBI): domain Eukaryota; kingdom Metazoa; phylum Arthropoda; class Insecta; order Lepidoptera; family Crambidae; genus Pyrausta; species Pyrausta aurata. The sequence goes on along the minus strand of OY757269.1, from coordinate 4,514,939 downwards.
TCGTCTTGACGGACGCGTCCGTCTGTGCCGACAATTTTTCACCCATAAAAGCTCAACTAAATCTGCATAAAAGGTGGACTTTACGTTATTTACCAGTCATACCTTTGGGCTAAGCAGAAATTGTGTTTGTGAAGTCATAATAGATGGAACAGATCTAGTATTGACCCTATCTTGCAACAGATTTCATTTACTTGACTGACCTGATTAACTGTACTTTTCTTATATATAATTTTGCTACAAACACCCAGATGGACACTTGACAAGAGATTTAAGTAAAAAATATCTCAAAAAGACTTTCCTTCAAATCCATCAGAACCAATTATGTAAATAGGGCAGATAACAATTGATTGCTTATTGTGTCTAGGGGAAGCTTGGTGCCTGTTATATTAATCAGTCAGGTATCAAACGACTCCCGGGAGTCGCATAATAATGGAATTTCTATTGTGTCTCGTTCACACATACTTGACGAGTTAATATTAATCAAACAAAAATAAACAAGTTGTTTTGATGTATAGGACTTTAATTATTTATAAGACATATCTACCAATACCTCCAGTCTCACAAGCTTTCAATATTTAATGTGACTGTATGGTAGCAATGCAATGCAGTAATGCAACATACATATCGTCCCTTTGCTTCCAACACAGCATAAGTCATTTTTAGCAACTTTACAGATAAAACTATGCAGTGTTAGTTAAGTGGCAAACCTATTTGGCACATTGTCACTATTTTTCGAATTATGACTTCTAATTAGCTGAAATCTGTATCATGTGACTGATGGTTAGATGCTCAATGAAATGCAAATTTTCAATTTAAGTTGTTTTGGAAGCTTTCTGCAAAAGCATGCAAATTATTATAAGGGCCTGTTTCACCATTTACAATACACCACATCATTTTGTCTGAAGTATTTGGCAGATAATGCTAACCAGAATTTCTAAAAACATTGGGACACAGCCATAAGACTAATATCTTTGGCTATTATACATGTAACATATTCATACGCACAAGCATTTTGATTCTTTTTTGTAGAAAACAAAATCCCATATTATTACAAACAGATTATTATTTAATGAATCCTTCAAGTCGTCAGAATGGCTGACAGGCTATCAATATTTATTGTGCCTAGATTCCACCAATAAAAGCGTTAAATTACACAAATAGTCAAGCACCAAAAATTAAGCTAGATAGGTACAAGTTATGTTCATTAAATAAATTGTATGGTAGAACTTTGTGGTGTACAACATGCCATACAAAACCAAAACATCTCTCTGTCACATTAAAAATAAGAAGAATTGTGTTCCAAACCTGCATCTTTTAGAATGTTTAGTTTTAATACATTCTGCATACAATATAACTTTTATCTTTAAAAAGCAAAAATTGTATACCTACTCCTTTGTTTTCTTTTGTAAATTACTTAATTCTAATTGATGAGCTACCTACTTTTACGATTATTTATTTTCATAGAAAGCGGGTATCAACAATACTAACCTGTATTCGACCAACCAACTCGCGTGGATTGAAGCTCCCGTCAGCTGGGTTCAAGTTAAAAATCACGTTGAAATACACATATTCAGGTTTCTCTTTACGGAAGGCCGATTTGTTCTCTGTGAGAGTGACATAGTAAAAAGTTTCAACTAGATTTAGATATTTATTGTAAAATTCTGATATACACGAACGTGGCACTGATATCAACAAATCTGTGTCATGCGACATTTTAGATTAATGTTGCGACAACAAATCACACTCAACTATCACAATTTAATTGCATAATTCGTATCAAAACACAACTTTATCAACCACTCAATCCAACACAGATTTTTCGAATGACGTCTTTCTCACAGATTAGTAAGAGTTCTTTCTTTCTTGAACTAATGTCATGTTGATGTCACTGTCGTCTGTCAGTAAGTAGAAACTAGGAAGATGACGTTGACGTTCTTCTTCTTCTCTTTTTGATCTGGCAACCCACGCCTTTCTTCAGCCTTCATCATGATGACCGAGGATGACTTTTGCCATTTTCATGTTTCTGGGGTTTTCGTGTGGGATTGGGTTTAGTTGGCGGATAGGGATGGGATTGTTTCACGGTATAGATAAACAGACATAATATTTAAAGATAGATATAATTTAATTAAGATATATAAAAGGTTAGAGTTTTAATTTATGATAATTAATAAATTTAATAAGGGAATAAATATATTTTTTATTTGAAAGTGACAGGATAGATGAAAGGTTGTATGGGAGAGGAGCTTTGTTTTTGACTAAAATGTCGTGGAGTTGTAAGGAGCTGTAAAGGGGACAGTTAAAAAGTATGTGTTCTATATTTCCTTCCTCCAGACCACATTCACAGATAGAAGAGTCATTAATATGTAATTTTGCTAAATGAGAGGGAGAACTACAATGGCCAAAACGTAAACGAGAGATAGTCGAAGATACTCGCTTTTCTAAGTGGATTTTTGAAAACCAGGGTTGTAGTGCTACTGAAGGTTGAAAATTATGGTAGAACTTGCCTTTGGACTGACTAGAATTCTGCCAATCTTGGTTCCAGTCTTGTATAAGGATGGCACGAGGCGCAGTGGCTAAATCTTGACAGTAAACAGAGTTAAAGTTATCTTTTCCTTGTCTTGCAGCCAGCTTAGCAAGATCATCAACCAATTCATTGCCCTGAATACCCGAGTGACCGGGAATCCAGGCCAATTTTACTAACAAATTGTTCTCATGGCATTCCAATAATTTACTTTTTACCAATAATGAGAGAGGACTATATGAGTTGTTGTTAAAAGGATTTGTGAGGAGAGATTGTAAGAAACTCAAAGAGTCTGTGAATATTATTGAATGAGAAAATTTAAGATTAGCTATATAATTTATACATTCCAAGACAGCCAAACCTTCGCCACTAAAATTTGAAGACACGCTGGGATATTTAAATAATTTAAAATGACCAGATGACTGTCTTAAAAATGCTGCTCCGACTTTATTACTTGAATTAAGGGCAAAAGACCCATCTGATATAGCTTTGGATGCATCTGTGAAGAAAATCTCATGATTGCGAGCATGTTCCTGAACGAACTTCTTAAGTTTGAGATTAGGATTATGTGTATCTTTATCAATACCTACTGAGAGTAAAATATTTGGTTCAAAAATCAGTACTTTAAAGTCAAAAAAGAATAGTGGATGGCATGGAAATTTTTCTATTTGGCAGTCTAGTTCAAGAATTTTCTTATAACTATTTATCAAGTACGGAGTGGATCTATTACGCCAGAAGAGATTGTCATTACTTATAAGATCGTTAAGTAATCTTAGCTTTTCAAACAAAGGGTGGTTATTAAACTGACTAATTTTAAACAGGAACCTATCGGAAAGATATTGCCGTCTAAGATTAAGTGGAGGATCTGCACATTCCACTTGCAAAGCATTCACTGGAGTGCTACGCATTGCTCCCAGAATAATTCGAATGCTTTTATACTGAAGAAGGTCTAACTTTTTAAGTGCAGCTTTGTTTGCTATTCCCATCGTAAATGACCCATAGTCTAAAAGACTCCTTATCAATGCGTTATAAACCAATCTAAGTGAAGTTGGGTGTGCTCCCCACCAGACACCTGCAAGAGCTCGCATGATATTAAGATTTTTTTCACATTTGTCTAATATATAATTAACATGTGCTAGCCCATTACATTTGCTGTCAAATTTTTGACCTAAAAATACAATTTCTTCAGCGACGGGAAGTGAAGAGCCATTGACTGAAACATTAACAACTGGAATTGATCTTTTTTTCGAAAATATTACAACAGTGCTCTTAGAAGTTGATAAAGAAAGGTTATGGTCATTCAACCAGTTACTAAGACCATTCAATGATTGTTCCAGATCATGGGAAGCCACTTCAATCGAATCATTGGTGGAGTACACCAAAACGTCATCAGCGTATTGAAGTATTGAACACTTGTTTGATATTGAGCTTTCCAGGTCTCTTGTATATATATCATATAGAAGGGGACTGAGGACGGAGCCTTGAGGTACTCCTTTCCATAGATAGCGGGAGATACTAACACCTGGGACTCTTAATTCAATAGATCGCTCACTGAAGAGATTAAATATGAAGTTAGTTATGTTGTTTGGGATTCCAAGTTTGTTTAACTCTTGTTTTAAGATGATAAGGTCCACCTGATCATATGCTGATTGGATGTCTAAAAGGGCTGCTGCAATAGATTTGTTTTCAGAAAGGGCTAAAAGGATATCTGTCGAAAAAATGCTTAGATTATCAGATGTGCTTTTTCCCTTTCTGAAACCAAACTGCGATTCCGCAAACATATTATTACGTTCTAAAAACCATTCTAATCTATTTTTAATCAGATGCTCGGTTATTTTTGCAAACACTGATGACATCGCGATCGGTCTATAGGATGATGAGGATGAAGGGTCTTTTGATGGTTTCAAAATGGGTATAACAACATGGAGTTTCCATGAAGGGGGTATAACACCAGTACTGAAAATCTTATTAATAATATCTAAAATATATGTCAGAGTAGGAGGGCTTAAATTAAAAATAAAAGAATAGGGTATACCATCTTGGCCTGGACTGGAATCTGAGACACGGCTAAGAACTAATTGTAATTCTCTCAATGAAAAAGATGATGTTAGAGGATTATCGGAACTTGACTCACTTGGTAATTGAGAGGCAGTGGGTATTTGGTCTTTATTGGGGACATGGTCTGGCGCAAGTTTATTAACAAAATCATTAACCCACTCAAAATTAAAAGAACTGGGATTGTTGTTACTTAAAGAACATCTATATCGCCTTATATTTTTCCAAACAATAGTAGATGGAGTGTCCGGACTCAAGGAAGAACAAAATCTCTGCCAACCTTCTCTTTTTTTCCTTTTTAAGAGACGCTGAGTAGCAGATGCAACATTTTTGAAATTTAAATAATTTTGCATATCTAGGGAATCCCGACATTGTCTTTCAGCGGTTTTTCTTTTTCTAATAGCAAGTGTGCAATCGTGATCCCACCACGGCGGAGATGGAATTTTATTGCTGGCAACATTTTTAAGTTTGAAAACTGCATCAGCTGACGTTTGTATGGCGTGAACTAAGCTGTCAAATGAAGAAATGAGGTTATCTTCAGAAACTATTGGCAATAATTTTACTTTAGACTCTACCAATGATTTATATGCAGCCCAATCGCAATTATGCAGATTATACTTAAGCAGTGGAGGAAGAGAAGCAACTGAGCGGTGGTTATCTGGCAGCGTGACGACAATGGGGTAATGGTCACTGCCGTGTGTGTATGACAAACAAGACCATGTTAAGCAAGCTACGAGAGAAGGGGTGCAAAGAGAGACATCTACATAACTAAGATTCTGTCCAGGGCAAGGCCTCCTAGTCGGGGACCCATCGTTGAGAACACATAAATTGAAGTCATCAATGATGTCAGCTATTGCATTTCCTAACTGGTCGTTGTTAGGGGCACCCCAAAGCGAATGATGGGCGTTCAAGTCGCCTAATATCAATAAAGGAGGACTAAGACATGATAAACAGTTTCTTAATAATGGGATAACAGATGTGTCCTTACAGGAAATATAAACTGACAAAATTGATATTTCCCCAATTTTGGCTGCAACGGCATTGAAGTGCTTATGGTTGAAGGCTGGAAGTGTAATAGAAGTAAATTTATAGTTCTTTTTAATGAGGAGGCCAGCTCCACCATACCCGTCATCTCTATCATTTCTTAAAACTGAATAGCCACGGAACCTAAACTGGTAACCTGGCTTTAACCAGGTTTCTGAAAGAGCAAGTGCAAAAGGTTGATGTGTGTTAACTAGAGATATTAGTCCTGTTTTTTTGGAGGATACACTTTTACAATTCCACTGAAGGACTCGATCCATGTTTAATAATATTGTAAATTGAGACTGATAAGTTGTTAATTAGTGATATGGCAACGGTGTACGGTAGAGCTGAGTTTACTATTATGTTAATAAGGGAAGACAATAAGTTGTTTAAATCATTCGGAGATATTGAATCATTATGTGAAGATTCAGTAGAAAACCCACATCCATTTTGAGGTTGTGGGATTTGATCAATCAAAGCATTGTGTGCATTCTTATCATACCCGGGAGCAATAGTATTGTGATTGTTTTTTTTATGAATGGTGATAGTTTTTTTGTATGATTTTTGTTCCTGTACAGGAGCAGGAACAGGAGCAGATTTTGTGGGAGTTGACGCAATTACTGAATAGGGTTTTTTTTGTATTGAAAAATTTTTTGCTGCCTCTTGATATGAAACAGAGTGATGAGACATAAAGTGCTTAATATTTTTCTGCCTTATAAATTCAGAACAGTTTTGGTCGGTTGCCTGGTGATTACTGTTACAATTGATGCACCTAAATTCTGATTCTTGACAGTTAGATCCTACATGATTGTCTGCACACTTAAAACATCTGGGCATACTTCTGCATTGCACTCGAGTGTGTCCAAAACGGCAGCAATTGAAACACTGAATAGTGGGAAAAATGTATAGCTCCACTGGTAAAGATGAGAAAAAAGAGTACACTCTACTTGGTAAGGCTTGGCCATCAAATGTGAGAACAACAGTTTGTGTAGGTTGCCATGATACTCCCTCAAAAGTGGATATTTTCCTGCTCAAACGTCTAGTACGGATTATGGGCCCAAAGCCATCAGGCACTCTTAGATTTTCTACTATCTCCTCATGAGACCACTCTGTAGGTATCCCCTTAACAATACCCATTTTGGAAATGTTGAAAGTTGGTATTAACATATTATACTCTTGTAGGATTGTTTCATTTGTCAAAAACAAGTTGGCTGCACTTGGAGTTTTGAATGTAACTGAAAGTCTATTTCGACCAATACGCTTAATGCCATCATCAATAATATTTTTCAGATTGTTCTTGAACAAGAAATTGCCAAACTTAATAGGATGAAGAGTGGAACCAGCATTGGGAGTATTTTCTTTCAAGCTAACATGCACAACAAAGGGACCAACATCAGACTCTGCATATTTGCTGCGAAATACCGATGGGATGGGTGTGGAATCAGCTGTAGATTGTGTTGTTGTGGAAGCCTTATTAGAAATTTGTTTTAATAAATCGTCAGGAATGTGTATTTTGGGAGGAGTTGTTTTATTTTTGAGTCTATTAGTAGCAATGTGCTGTTTCTTTTTTAATTTATTTCTCCTGTCAGTTACGAGCTTAAAACTCTCATATTCAGCTTGTTGATTTGAAATGTAGCTATCTGCCTCTAATAACGCAAATAAAGAATTCGTCGTGGCTGGAGGAGGGTCGGGATCCGGCCCGGGCTCCGTCTCCATAGTGCTGCTGTCTGCTATATACAATATGTGCAAAAACTTACCAAATTATATGTATATACAATATTTAGCACTAAATATACTATTAAATTACAAAAAATTACAGTTTAAATAGTAATTTACAATAAAATAAATTTAAGAGAAAAATAACTTGACCGCCCTTTTCAACTTCCCGCCAAAAGTCCCGACGTTGACGTTATTGTGGCCAAAATAAGAACTAGAGTCTGACTAATGAAAGATGACCACAGAAAAGAGCGGCAATTTAAAAAAAAGGAAAGTTTACTCTGTATTTCTTAGACAAAATGCTTTTTATACCTAAAAGAGAATTGCAAATAATTTTTACAATATTGTGCAGTTTTCTTTTAGGTATTTAAAGCATTTTTGTCTATAAAATAAAGAGATAACTTTTCTTTTTTTGAATCAGCTGCTCTTTTGTGTGGTAGTAACTAGACAGGACAGAACACGTACTAAAATAAAACGAAAGGGAAAATCAGAAAATCACTTGTAAGATTGGGAAGATTTCGCTACACTCGATCTGGCAACCGCATTTTTGAATTTGACAGCGTTAGTTCCGGCTGTCACCGTTGGCCAGAAGATCCGTGTCGCACTGTAGATGACGGCATGTGTGGAGGAGGAGGCCGCATCCATTGGCATCCATGCATAACATGAATGCTATAGCTTATGTTTTATAATCATGATCCTCCTGACAACGTTTATTATTCATTTTTATATTCTACCATAGAAATCAATGAAGAATCGGCCGGCTATCGTCAGTAAATAAGTGATCAAAGAATGAAACCAAATACGAACTTGTAATCTATGGATGACGGGTGGAACTGTGGAATAAAGCAGTCAAAGATAATTTTAGAAGAAATTTGTTAAAAAATAATAAGGTAAATTGGTAAGTTTGGAGAACGTTTTTTACCAGGAATATTTTACGATTTATGCATTTAGTAAATTATTTATGATCAATGAGAAGTAAGCAAACCAGCATGACTGTCTCATCAACATTAAACAGTCAGCTTTTTATGAGCTGTATGAGCTGGTAACATTTTAGACGCGTTCTACACTTCTACTACTAATTATCTATTACGAATGCTCACGACCATATGTTTGATTTTCATAGGTGCGATTGAAGCTTTGGTCTAGTATTATATTCTCTGCGCGTCGGTTATCATCTCATGCCTCATGTCATGTCTTTAGACCTTAGCCTGCTTTAGACATACTCTTACTAATCTGTGATGTCATTCATGCTTTGAGTATATAGCCCCCTGTAAGCCTAACATGCATGACACACTATTTCTTTCGATCGACATGACAAAATTAGTCGATCTATGCTATTTTATCATATTCCCTAACATGCCAACCACATTGGACAAATTTATCCACAACGATAACGAGATATGTCAATTTCTAACCATTCACTCAATTTAATGTCAGATTTGGCTCAAAATGATCAACTTGACACAATGACAGATTGACTCGATATTGCCCACAGATTAGTAAGAGTATATCAAATATTGCCCACAGATAATGAATTCAAATTAATAAATATGTTAGGAATAAAAAATGTTCCACGGGGACTTTCTTTTAATATTTTTACACTTTATTGTTTTTTGAGAGCTTAGGATAAAATATGGCACGACTCAGTCATATATTTTTGCTCTAAATATGTTGTTTTTTATTTGTCGTCGTCGCTAATGGTGGACGATAATGTTACACGGCGAAATGTCAAAATTCGATAAAAATATGTGTGGCATGTTAGGGTTCAATGATAATTTTGTCATATTTCGAATTTTGACAGTACGACATGACTTTCATGGCAGCCATGTTAGCAACTGCGGGTATGTCGATTTTTGACAAACAAACGCGCTAAAATGCCTCGATAAATTTTTATCACGGCGTGCATCTTAGGCCTGCAGGAGATGCCAATACGGACACGCATCTAACAAATTTTTTCACCACTTTTAGGGGGGAGTGAGGTAAACACGTACGGCACACCACCATTAGATGAATAACTCAACAGACACAAATTTTGCTGTGGCGATAAACGCACACTACAAAAAAAATCAACACATGAAACATTACACGCACACAATCAGAGTTTTCACGTAACTACGCAGCATACATACGAACAAGATAGTGATGGGACACGCGAAGAATGAGTCAATTCAGTTTACTGAATGAACTGAATGATTCTCGCCTAGAGCTCTCATTTCTCAACCGTTTCTAATGAAATGTTGTGAGAAGGTTTGATAAGTAGGTATATTGAATATTTTTGACCGACTCAGTTTGCAAAATTGAAAAAAGAATGTGGTGAAGATATGCGAGACGAAAACGTAAAAAAGATGAGTAATAAAAAGGTAAATTTCCGCCATATTGAAACAAAACGAGGTCAACAGCTCACAGAGCCACTAGTATGATAATAATAGGGTCACCAGCACCACCTATATAAAGCACAAGTTACATAAACATTTGAACGAACAAAGGAAAAGCAATAAAAATTGATAATTTAATTGGAATGATTTATTTAAATTCTATGGTAAAGATTTTAGGACCCAGTTAAGACTTTCCTTAATATGTATTTTATTCATAAAATTACTACCCCTGTGGAATACAACGAAAAGAGCGAGATATCACTAGCAGCAAACTGTGTGATAAAAAGAGATGCGAGATGCGATGTAGCAGAACCGTTTTTGGCGGCTATCAGTCAGTTTTAGAGGCCCATGGAGGCTCGCTGAAAATTTCTTTCATGTGATTTTTTATAAATATGTTGTGAATATGTGTATATTTTTTAGAAATAGTAATCCTGATACATGGTGACTTGATCGGTGATTGATTGTTGTCCATTACAGCGAAATAACCCCAACAAATATTCATTTAACAGGTAGATTAGTCCAAATCGAAGCCTCTTATATATGATATATATTTACCAATGAGCTTCAAATTTTAAGTACACAGTTTGATTATTCTATTCTATAAACGTTAATTTACGTAAAAAGTTAAGACAGAATAACACAGGTAATGCATATCTACGAATATTTGTCTCAAGAAATCATTTTTCGTTTTACACCGGCTGCATTAGGATTGCACTAGGGTTGTCCTGGAACAATAATAAATAATAATGAAAAAACCGTTTTGAAAAAAACTAAAAAGCCAAACATAAATGTTTGTTTTTTAAGTAGGTTAAAAACCGATATGTACGTACATATCGGTAGAACCCAAAAGCCAATAATTTAATGTGATTAAAGGAAATATGCAGCAGCTGGCAGATCTATACTTAAACCACTCAAGGATTTCAATAAGGCTCTTAGACTTACAATTACACATTGTGAAGATTGGGGTTACCCAATTAGCAAGCAGTTATGCTTCAGCTGTTGCTGCAGCTGAAGCACTGGCAGTATTCAATCTTGTTGGTTAAATTTTTGTATGTTGGTTCAAGTTGGTTCAGTTACTTGTGATGTAGTGTTAAAAATAATAAAGCAACTAATATACTACACAAAAATTGGCGAAAAGAATACAAAGTTGAGGGACAAAACACGAAAAAGGGGAGCAATAGACAAAAATCGGGAGATTTTATAAAATAAATTAAAAGTCCGATAACGTAACGGTAAAGTTTTGAATATAGGGTTCGATAGTCAAATCAGACAGGCATGACGTAAACTGCCACGTCTTACAGGATTTAGGTCGACTTAACCTGTAAGCCTGTAGCCCTGTATATAGTATATAACATATACAGTCATAATCCCGGACCAAATGTATTCCTTTTACCTCGAAATATTTTTATAGCCAACAATTCTTTTCATTTTCAGACTAAATTTCAACATCGTATGACCAGAGGATAAGAAAGTAATTTTTTCTTATTTACCGTACAAGATTTAAATATAACATACATTATACTTACTACTTAATTCAAAATCTAATTAAAAAAACTGATTATAAAACTAACTCCAGTAAGGCCAGTGAGTGAATGATTATGTTGAGTCACATCACTAAGACCGATTCACCTCCGTACCACTGTATTCATGTTTACATTTTTCTGTCGTTTACGTATCGCAACGGTTTTTTCTTTAAATGGAAATTGTACTTAAATTCACATTTAATAGTTACTAAAAATACTTAACTATGGTAGGAAACGCGATCTTGTTGCGAATTTGAGCTGTCAGATCGCCTTTTACATGAGAATACTTGTGCAGTACCATTTTTCAAGAGAAGCGTCACGCGATACGGACCGATGCAAAATGGCGGTGTAGCGACTTCAAGTAGTTTTATATAACGCGTTTGAACAGTTGACCAACGTACTTTGCCGGAGGGGGTCGCCCGTGTATGGCATCTCCAGGGGCTATATACTCAAAGAACATAAGGTAACCCAGTAAACAACACCACAACACAACTACCGTTATTTTTGTTATTTTTTTTAAAGATATCAATGTACTCCCGAAGGAAAGAAAGGACCAAGTGTAAATTTTAGTTATTATAAAAGATTTGCTGCCTTATGAAGGTCCGTAAGAGGATCGCTAATTCTATAAATTTTTATGAGACATAGCAATTAAAAAATCTAGCTGTAAAGCTAATAGTTTATTGTCTCCTTTTTAACTTAGAATCCTTCTTTTTAATAACTGTATATTATTACAGAGAACAGTTTCGTGTTTTCGTAAGCCTTTAAAAAGCCGTTAAATAAATAAATACATTAAAACAAGCTGTTTTCATTTAACATGAAATTTATTTCTACAAAAACATAAGAAATAGATGGTGATACAATATCCTAATAACTACAACTAATATACATAAGGCACTAGTGTGTATTGATTTTTCCGATGATAAAAATTGGGCGGTTGGTCAGGAGTATTTCGTAATCTGAAATTAAAAAAACAGTTTATTAAAAAAACAATTTTCCCAATCGGCAAGTCAAATATAATAATAATAATAATAAAAATACGATAATAATAACGATTTTTTTTGCACGGAATATGCGTGGTTGTTATATAAAATAATTATAAATCGATTAAAATTACCTGAAAGCACTTCGATCAGGATTTATTCAACTTTCTTCTTTATTCTCTGTTTCGCTTGCTCTCTCCGAAGCCATTTGCTCTCGTCTGCACATTTGATCGTAATGCAGTTTCTGAAATTAAAAGAAATTCCATGAGAATTGTCCTTGATATAACTGAAATATTTATTTAATTAAAAGTCGTAATCGTCGGTGATTCTCAAACGGAATTAAATAAATATGAATTCCATACCGGACTATATTTTCCGTGACGCAACATTTCTCAGTCACCGTTTGAACGATGTCGTTGACTAGAGCTTCATCTAGTTTCGCCTTCGGCAACCTTCCTGGGAAAGCAGGTGATGCTTTACCCGTTAAATTGTGCGTGGCCAAAACGCTGAAAATATAAATTTTTCTATCAGAAAAACAAAGCATATTATAAATTATGCCCTTAAATTCTTATTTTTAAATCTTCAACCACTATTTACTAGCAATTAATTGCTTTCGCGGCCTTAATCAGCAAGTAGTGTTCTGAATTAAGCAACGTTCCAAAGTTTTAATGTTGTAATAGGATTAACACTTTGATGTATTAGTAATTTACCTGCGACCAAAAACAGCCTGTAGCAATTTTCTTGTGGCAATCTTGTAAAGACTCCAATTGATGGTCTTCAAAAGGTACGCTGGAACCCGTGCGTTACCGTCTCCAATGGGGACCTTTCGAAAATACAACTAAACGTTATCCCTGTCGATTAACTAAACGTAACATGTATAATTATCATGCTAATGCATTATATTGAGGCAATCCGCGTCGCCAATTACTGGGCAAAAAAAATTAAGTCGCTTTACCATCGACGCGATTAGAAGAAGAATGCATTATTCATATAATTAAAATATAAAATATTGCCACCAGTAGTATTGACTGCGTTTATTTATTTACTACAATGATTATGATTTCAGATTTCAAAGACCTCATTAAATCGCGATTAATTACTTACCATCTGTTTCTTCCTGTCTCCTTCAACCGATTCAGCATCCGATTTATCTTCACAAGACAAAAAGTTTTCCTGAAAATGATCAATATTAAAATCCATGGCTTAGAACCGAATCACCATATTTTTTTATGGTGTACGTATAAAATAATATTAACTGGTAAAAATGTAACAGTATTTACCTTGTTTCTATCGCTACATGTGGCAAGGGACATGGATGAGTATCGGTCAACAGGATTATTTTTAATAGAAGTATCTTTAGTAGTATTTGCATTGGTTTTAGCCAAATTAATATCCATAGAATCATCGGTTTGACATCTCTTGGACTCCTTCATTTCAAGTTCTTGAACTGTTTTGAAAGCAACGTCATGTGCGATCTTCGCGATCGTGTCAGGTAAAAGGGTAGAAGTGGTTACTGCCATCCATTTATGTAAGGCATCACTGATTTCTTTCTTCAGTTTATCGGATACATATTCTTCTAAGGTACTAGTTCTTTTCTTCTCTTCCAACAATACTTCTTTTGGTTCTTCTTTTATTTGTGTGAAGTTTAAGCTCGCTTTGTGTAGTTTATCTTCTTTCAAATCTAGGATTAAAGATTTCAGCGGTAATGATCCTGTTACGTTTTGAGCTTCATAATTATTGCAGCTAAAATCAATGGATGGTTCACGGCGTTTGAGCTCCAGAAAACTCCAGAAATCGGGACTCATGCCCTGTGGTGGTAGGTTGGTTTTGTCGGACTGTGGTCGAGCTACCGTAGTGGCATTTGAAGACATCCCGCAGCACCCGAACTGTAAACGCTTATTGCCTAAAAATAAATATTATATTGTAGTCTTATCAGTTTAAATGACTAAATTTTGTTTAAACCCTAAGATCTAAATTATTAGTATCGTACCAGATCGTCTAGCACGTCGTAGCCGCACCTTCACTTGGTACCTAATCCTGTTCATCTCTTCGTTGCTAAGGTTCATAGTGTCCATGATATCCATCTGTAAATAAAAAGATATGAAATTGTATTAAAAAATATTATGCTTTTTTTCCTTGCGTCTTGCAGCCCTTTGTCGGCTTGAGTGTAGAATTCAATCTATATTGCAGTAGGTCTGTATTGCACTCTCCCGTTAATAATGTTAAGCGGCGGAAAATTATAATACCAATAATATATACCTAGACGTAATATGTTATGATGTTACACGATGGATAAAAATTTGTTGAAGTCACCGGTAAATTAAAAGGACCTTACCTTTTTTTATTGAGACGTAGAACTAGCCCACCTTGCACAAAATCACGGCGTGAACTAAATGGCAACTACATGGGTTTACTTATTTATACACAAATCAGCAGAAGGAGATAAACCCTAGGGTGCCAAAATAACACGATGACACTAACCCTTTTGTTATTAAAAGGATTAGTCGATAACGCAGAACCTAATTAGCCCTTTGTTACCACGCGGCTCGGCTTCTGAACTTAAGAAAGCTATTCAAATTGTTAAAAGTACTCAGGTAGATAAGTGATTATTACTTTATTGTTAACTTGCCAAGTGCTTACAAACAAAATATTTGTAAAAAATATGAGAATAGGAACATAGATATTTGCATTTCATTCAAAGAGATGATTATCTACGTAAAGAAAGTTGGGTCTGAATTAGTTTCTTATATTAAAATTATGGTTCTACTATAGATTTCATGTAATAACTTATTTTTTAAAATATGATACTAAAAAACACAAATTATCCCCTTATAAAAAATATAGTACCAGTTTGGTAGGTAAGGTTAAGGCTCAAACCAATAATTAGAAATGTTTATCTGTATTGTAAATACTGCGTTGTTAAATGACAAACATTTTAAATTAATGGAATAAGGAGGGCGTAGCTTATGAAAAATAAAAACAGTCACTGTTTTAGTAGTTTAAGTTGTAAATAAACATTATAATTATTTATTCAAAATAGACAGCTGAGGCTGGTTTCCGGGTCGAAACCATTGTTTTATGTAAGTACACAGCTCATATATATTTTAGTAAGAATTTTATAGAAAATGATATTATTTTAAATGAAGATAACCGAAAATCTTATTTAGTTTTTTCCTTCAAATGTTATAAATGTCTAAGTTTAAATCTACATTTTCGTCGTTGCGATTAGGAGCTGTTGAGTTGAGGTCGAAGCCGCGAATCAAAAAAAAGTTCATTGTTACTATTTAAGTACTTACTTACAGATTAGTTATAGGGAAATCTGTAATTGGCCATACTCAATGTATTAGACTAGACGTAAGTTATAGCAAAGTATGTGCTGTTGATTTCATAAATAAACAATAAACAAAAAATACCACGTGAAACCCTTTTCCTATTAAAAAGATCCTATTAGTCGTTATCGCGAAACCTAATTATTAGCCCTTTGTTACCGCGCGGCTCTTAAACATTAGAAAGCTATTCAGGTATAAAGATGTTTATTACTATATTGTTATCTTGCCAAGTGTTTTATTTACCTTTTCGTTCGTTTCTTTTCGAGTGCTTGCAAAAAACATTATTACTTTAAAAAAATACGAATACACGTAGTGATTTGCATTAAAGGAATTACAAGTTGTCAATCTAATTAGAAATGTTTATCTGTATAGCTTGCTCATCGAAAACACGTTTAGTCTGAATTAATTTCTAAATGCTTGATGGTTACGATATTTTACATTAAGGAAACTGATAATCCTCTTTCTCCCTAACGTGAACCAACTTAAATGGTCTTAGGCAAAACCACGTCGTTGCTTGGACATACCACATCAATAGGCAAGCAATTCATTCCATTCCATTCAAGGAATGAAACAAAAAGCAGTTGTAGTAAAATTAAAATAAATAGGCTTTAGTACGAACGAATTAGTTATTCTATCTGTGCCTAATAAGGCAGCATAAGTTCTACTATTTTATTTTACAAAAAAAACTGTCAATCCTCTTTCGCCATCAGGTGTACGTAGACGGAGGATTCAGGAGGTAGTTTTTCATGTTTACATAAATACTTATATGTATTAGATTAGTACTAGTGTACCTATTAGTACCCGGAAAGGATTAAATAATCGCATTAGGTAGTCTACCAAGTAAAACACCACGTTCAACACTTCTCGGCTGCTAATCTAAAAAGGATTAGTTGTTTGTTACCGCGATACGTTATTGTAAGTAGGTAGTTGATTTGATAGGTAAGGTATTTTGCGTCAAATTCAAATTCAAATTTATTTATTAGCATTACATGTGCGTCAGTCTAACTCGCTATTTATGCAGTATGACAGACGGCTGAATCGGGAATCGAACCTTCTGAGGCATTACTCTGGACACAAAAGCCGATCCAATGGTTATAGCCATCCCTGTCACTCATACCAGGCCGTGTATGCGTGTGACAGGGATGGCTATATTCATTGGATCGGGTTTTGTGTCCAGAGTAAGGGGGCTGTTCTGAAATTGAATTGCACGCAAACTGCACCGCATTAATTAATGTTGTGTTAATTATAAAATGTATGTATCGAGAGGTACAACGAAGTTCAAAGCCTTGTTCGACCCTCTGTGTAAAAAAATGAAGCCATTTCGTGAAGTCATAATACAATTTAGGCGGTCTTATCGCTATAAGCGATCTCTTCCAGACAACCTTTGGGGTAAAGAAATTATGTGTTTTATAGGAAGGGGTTCTATCGATCACTATCGATTTAATAATGTATCAAAACGATTTTGGATTTTACGAATGACTCAAGTCTAAAGTTACTTTCACTGTACATTAGTAGTTGGTAGTAGGTGTAGATATATAAAAATGAAAATTTAGGTTTGTGGCAATAATTTAATATGTATTGATTCAATGTAGCATTAGTTACAAATAGTTACAATTCAATTTATTTAGACAAAGCTCATATTTACAATGAAGAAAAAATGTTTGCATTTTTTTTAATTTCAACAGAAATGGTAGTAAAATATTGAAAATCGTGTTTGGCGTTAGTCAAATAAATCTTCTCTTGCACGGAGTTTATTAGGAATCGATTTTCCCATGACTGGATGTGCGATTTTCCCGCGCACGGTCGGGGTCTGAAAAAAAACATTGATGTTATTTTTTTTAAAGACAGATTTGCTTGCAGATTAGGCTGAGAGCTGGGCCTGGGAGCATACCTACTCTTACTAATCTGTGTCTGTGGCTGGGAGTAAGACTGGGTTAATGATAAATTGCGTCAGTAATCAATGATATGCAAGATACATATTATTATTACTTTATATTGCGCAACGCAAATACATGTAGGTCCAACGTTATAGATATTGTTGAAAAAAAGATCGAATCTTTACACCTAGGCTTATAATAATGTTATAAATATAATTACCCATTTACCTACCCTTAAATTTAATAAGTAGTTCGGTTTCATGCCGGTATCATCGATGTGCTACTTTTCTTATTAATATGAATAGGAATTGTATTTTCTTTCGTTGTGCATTTTCCCCTCGTCCGCACATTTCGATGTTATGCTCGATCTGAAAACATTCAAATAAGATAATTCATTGAGTTATTTATTTTTGAATAAAATATCTCATTTATTTTCAGTTACTTAGTTGTTACTACTACTACAGAGAGAGAAACTATGCAAAGATAAAAATGTGTCGCAAATGCGCTAATATGACGAAAAGATTGCGACGTTTTCTTTGATATTTGAATTTCGAATTATGAATTTGTACTATAATTTATGAGTTGATGTTGTTGAGTGTCGTCAATTCATGGAGAACAAAATATGTTCGTGATGTCAGTTCCATACGCTAGTAATAGTAGTTAAATGTTTATTTTATATAACATACCGAACTAAACTTGCCGAAACGCCACTCTTTACGACAACCGTTTGGACGATATCTCTGACCAAAGCTTCGTTTAGTTTCCCCTTGGGAACTCGGTTCGGAAATGCTGGAGATGGTTTCCCCGTTAAATTGTGCGTTGCCAATGTACTGAAATAACTATACAATTTTAGAATAAAATAATGTAATAATAAATAACATAGGACGCCAATTAAAAGCTCAATCGCACCATCTTAACTATGACGGACGTACTTACGTTCGCGGTTTCTCGCGCCTAACCATCTTTTATAAGCTAAAATAATAATACTTAAAAAAATAATACTTTATTTGACCATTTACAATGATTTTGCACTAATAAGGTACTCTTGCACCTCGCGTCTTCTTTTGTTTAAAGTGACGCCTGTTTTAGTGTCGTGTGTGCAAGCGATTTTCGTTGTAAAGTGTTTAGGCGCGGCGAGACCGACCGTACATCTGCTAAACTCCAAAAAAATAATAGGTAATTAATTAGTTAATTAAGATGGTGCAGAGCCTTAGAATTAATTTTAACATACCTGCGACCAAACACCACTTCTAATAATGTTCTCGTAGCCGCTTTATATCTTTTCCAGTCCATAGTATTGAGTATGTACGCCGGAATCCGCGCGTTACCGTCGCCTATTGGAATCTATTTAAAAAAAAACTTTTATCAGATTTCTGGATCTAATTGATTAACTTAGTAAATTGTTGGAAGGTCATAAAACAAACTTCACGAACTTATATCTTCTTTAAACAACAAAATAAAGTCATGTTGAGAACGGGTGGACAGATTTTCAGAATTTTAACTTTTTTGGATTCGTCGCCGTCCTAAACTATTAAAATAATGAGCAAAACGTAGTTCCTGGGGCAACTGGTAAGGTAAATAGGTAAATATAAATCTCTTACCAATTTAACACACGGCTTCGTTTCACTTTCATCGCAATGTGGTCTCTCCCTCTTTATCCTTATGTTCTCCTAAAAGAAACATTCTCTTATTACTTAACAAAGTAACAAACGTATAAAATAAACAAGTTTACATGATCAGAACTTACTTTGTTCTTTCCACTACTAGATACCCTGTAAGGTGTGCTGGATGGAATACGAGACGTTCTACCGAACCCCACATTATTGATGGGAGTCAAGCAAGACGTGCTCGGCCCAGCCACCTCGAGGCACGTGGTCTTGAGAACCTCGTCTTGTGTGATCTCCGCCACTGCATTTGCTGGTAGACATTCAGCGCCCATTGTTGCTGATCTCCAATTATAAATTGCGTTGCTGACAGCAACCTTCAGTGCTTCTGAAGCATTAGAACTTTCGTTTGCTACCACCTCTACCTTGGGCACTCGCTTTTCTGCTCGACTGTTCAAGTAAGAGCGACTGGTTTCGGATGGGCGAGAAGATTCTGATGAAGGAAAGGTAAAAGCTTCTGGACTGTTATGTCTTGAAACGGGAGGCGATCGGACGCTGGATATGACTGGGACGTCATTGTTCGCTGTAAAGGTAAACAATTACGTCACCAAGGTTTCAAGGTGTTACATTTTTAACAATCGTCCTGCCTGCTAGTGATTGCAGATGTTGTACAAATGACAGCACGTCAAGGAAAACACTTCGGTATCTTATACAGATGTAATAAGGGCTAGTTTGCAACAAAAGCGGGTAACCTGATGTGCTGGCGACTGTATCTAATGTGACAAACCAGTGGGAGATCGTCGCTGCGCCGGCGCCGGTATGATCATCGGCGTCTGCCAACTGCGCCACAGCATGATCAGGCCTTCAGCAGCTACCAGCTCTCGCTCACTGTACACGCACCTCGTCTGAGTTTGAAGCATTGTTCAACCTGGAAGTTGACAGAAACAGAAATTAGTCTAGCTTTGTTCTAGATGTTTAGTTATTTTATCTATCATCATAATTTCGGAATCTATGTTGGGGTTCGCAAGGATTAATAAGGTTATAAAAGATAAAGAGAAACTATGGATCCTAACAAGATTCAAATAGTGCATCTATTAGAAGTTGCGTTTAGGCACAGGTACTAAAGGCACCCTAAATGATGAAAGTTCTTATTGCCAGGACACTTACTTGCAAATTAGTAAATGGTAGCACGAAAAAACAATAATAAACATATGAATTAAACAGCAAGAGAACTTACTGTCACTTGCAAGAGCACTAGCCTCAATAAAATCCTGGGACATACTAAATAGAATATTCAAATATTACTATATTTATACACAACAACCTGGATGGACCTTATTCAGATTAGGTTAACACCAGATTTGTAAGGGTTGTAAAACAAAACACAACGTTCTTTTGTTTCAATAGATCAGTGAGATAACAAAAATGACACGCAGAATAGGCGGCATTCTAAACATAAGAATGTTATGGGGAAAGAAGTTCTTTAGTGAACAAAGCTTAAAATGATAACAGCGTTCATTCATACTAACAATTCTGTGAATGGTTACTCAATTGCTGCTACTTAGTTTTAGGTTTTGTTAGGGCGATGAAGATGATAATGTCGGATATGCTTAGTGTAAGTAAAATAAGGAACTACAAAGGAACTAAGTGCAGGTGTATAGGAGTCGGTAAGTACTTACATTTGATCCATTTTGATTTCCTTGTTTATTCGCACATTTATTATAATAGATCATCTAGCATTCTAGCTAGGTAAAACGATAAGTAGCTAAATCTATTTGATAATTTTGTCAGCACACGTCAAAAATATTGAGAATTCTGTAAATAGAATCAGTCACTTAATGGTTTTCGTCACTGAATTAAATAGCTGAATTTTTAACAAGCGTATCTTAAGCCGGTACTATTTAAAAATGAACAGTGAACAGACTTGCTTGTATTGGTTATTGGTAAATATGCGAGAATGAGGGTACTTAACCAAATTATTATGTCTGTAGTTAAAAACAAATTATTGGCTGATGTATTAATACACTTTCATCCTGGACATAGAAATTCGGTATTGTTTAAAATGAATAGACCTTAAGATGAAACTTCAATATTATAAAGTTAAAACTTAAAAATATGATTTATTAATCCGTTACATAACTAGGTGTCACGTAAATTGCCTTCATACATCATACATACAGGACAGTGGTCTGCCTCGTCATTTTGTTTCTGAAAACCACATGTTTGAATATCGCGATAAGAATCTTACAAGGCCAATAACAAATACAATTAAGAAAGAAAGGTAAATTACTGGTCATGTCATGAATCCATGTCTTGTTCAGGTAAAACATAGGATTATAGCATACTAGCTTTTGCCCGCGACTTCGTCCGCGTGGAATAGTCACTTCTTTCTCCCGTTTTTTACACATTTACCACTATATCTTTGCTCCTATTGGTCGTAGCGTGATGTTATATAGCCTAAAGCCTTCCTCGATAACTGGACTATCCAACACAAAAAGAATTATTCAATTCGAACCAGTAGTTTCGGAGATTAGCGCGTTCAAACAAACAAACAAACAAACAAACTCTTCAGCTTTATAATATTAGTATAGATTCCATTGAACAAAAGTGCAAACTTACTAGTTAGGTAAGCACGTGGTAATTTAATTTCGACGACGCAACGCCTTTATGTGTTCGTAAAGAAATGGGTACAACAAAGTACCTACTACAAATTGTTTAAAAAATGTATCCAAAGGTTATAATTAAATATAGTGGACTATATAACCTGGGTATTGTTATATGTATACCTACAAGTACTTTTTTGACAACGGTTAAGTATAGTAGGTAACTTATTTAGAATTTGTTTGAATAGGACAGAGTAGATTAGAATTAATTATCTATCACCCAAAAAACATGAAATCATCATTAAATATTACGTCTTATAAGTCCCAAAGTTAATACCATCCTATTTGCTATCTTATTGTATTCCGTTAGACGTTCGATCACCCATCGGGGCATCACACCTGCCTACCTAGCTTTATGTCTAGTAGCTAACGATTCGAATCTTTTGCCGAGGGTAGAAGATGTTATTCAAACGCATTGCAGCATTGTTTAAATGGGTATGCGTCGCTTACATTTTTTCATTCGTTCCGCAGTTTGGGGTCGGTACTTCTTGCTATTGGGACCATTGTATTGAACAAAATTCTTACCTGCACTTAGTTGCCATCCCGGTTTGAGCATCGTATGTCGCAAACTTGCGACCAGTAACGCGCAATGTCTCAGAGAAGACAGCCTGGCGAAAAAAGAAAGAGTTTTAAGCCGTCGTTTCTTAAAGAAGCTTGGTTGGTCGTTGAGAACTTGAACGCTGATGGTGATGGACGAAGGTTCGAAGTGATATGTGTTGACCCTAAGGTAGCCAACCAGCACGGCTATGAAATAGGTCCTAGTAATTGGCTGTACATACAACCGGACGGTGAAGGCGCGCCTAGACTAGTGTTGACTCGAGATTTATCAAGTAAGTACCACTTCTAATATCAATTTTTATTTGTTTTATGCAACGATAGGGTATTTAAATTCGTTGGTTTTATAATTCAGTTATGTAGTAAGTATGTACTTCGTAAAGTAGCAAGTTTGCAATTCTTCATTAACTAAACCCAGTTGGCAGTATATATTTTAAACATACTATAATTTGCAATAGATAACAATTTTGATAACGTAGAATGTAAGTAAGTAGGTATAACTTTTGATTGATTTATTATAAAGGCAAGCGTAACTTCTACTGAAAGCAGTTCTAAAATATTTACTACTTTTCAGAGTCAAGGCCTAAAAGATTTTTAGTTTATCAGAATAATTGCCTTTTGCCTTTAAACATACTTATTTACTTAACTCGTATAAGATTCTTCATTAATATCTCATTAAATTGAAATAAGTAAAAATAAGTCTTACATAAAGGCGGGTGAATCAACTTTTCTCTGTCCCAACGTGAAAAATTGAGAGAAATAAAAAAGTTAAGGGGATCATGATTTTTACAAAAGATCCGTGTTCCTCAATTATTAATCAATCATATTCCAATAAAGGGCACGAATTTTGATGTGTGATTTACGAGTAAATTATCTCAGTCCAGCTAAGGACCTAAAAATCAGTCCCCTGGGTGACCGTTATTTTGACCAATAAAATAACAAAAAATCGGTACATAAATAACTGTCTTAGCAAGATCTATTTAATAACATTCTAAATCAGTTACCACATATTTATTTACTATTAAGACTTTTTTTATTTACCTGAAAACTATGTCTCTTGAGTCACTAATCCAAAAACCAATCCTAAAAGTTCTTATAATTCTTTAGAAAACAGTCACATAATAAAAATACTTCTTGGGCTAACTTATCTCATAAACCTTTAAAGTTCTACATACTATTTTTCGTGGTACAATACTTGTCAGTGAAATAAAACACAGAAATCTGCGCAAAAACAGGGGGACAATATGGTTTGTCAGGAGACAATATGTAACCCAAGAGACAATAATATGCAAATAAACAACAATTTTATCAAAAAGTTTTACAAGCATAACAAATGTATATGCCTTTCTTTGTAAGAAAAGACAGAAATCACAACCGTATCATCTTATTTCAAGGTTAAGCAGTACGTTTTGTCATTTCTCTATTTTAATTTGGGCTAAACTCAGTAGAGGATAAGCCTGAATAATATTATTGAATCAAGAGATCATTCTCGCTCAAGCTATTCATATAATGCAACTGGCATCTATCTAAGAGGCTCTTAATTATTTCGGAAAAACAGGTATGGCATAAAGTTTCTGGGGTTTTGTGTCTTGTAATTGCCTTAAAACAGCTCGCCCTCCCGAATCTGGGCTGAAATGTAACACCTCTATCCCTTAAAAGGGATTTAAAGGAAATTTCCCTGTGCCTGATCACCTGAGTATCTGTCTCAGTGACTGAATACCTTCTGCTTCTTTGAAGTTGAGATTGGATGACCTTCCGGCTGAAATCCAATCTCAACTTCAGGCAGTTAATCAAATCCATATCCTAAACGTCAGCTTGAAATTATCTCCAACGTCAGTAATACTTCATTCCAAAGCATTTTCCTCAACTCTTTAAACTCAGGTTTGATATTGCATGGACTACATTATTATTTTGAGGACTTTGGATCTCCCAAATACCAACTGACTGTGTGAATTCGGAACCGAGCCACAAGAGTTGGGAGATGCTGAACTTAGTCAGCATAAGCTGCTTAAGCAGTTTAATGAATTTCGAAGCCAATCCGGCCCCTTTTCAGTATCTGAACACAAGACGTGAACATGGTTTCCACCCTAATGTCATAGTCATAACAGTCTTAAGCACCAGATGTTATCGATCTACATTTCTGATGCGTACAGCTAAGGAAACCAACTCTTGAATTGAGTGATGATTGTTTCGTCGAGTCTAGGTGGGACAAAAGATCCAACTAAGTGGGTATAACTTCGAGAACGAAAATTCTAGATTGAAGATCTTTTATCAAAAGAGTAGAGTTGACCGGTGAGATGGGAAGACGACTTGCAACTTAACTGCTTGCAACTGGTCTCTATAGAAAACTATGGGAAGGTTTATTATTAGCAATGGATCTTTTTATAAGTTTTCTCTTACAGCGCCTTTGTGTTTTGGCATGGGTATGATATAATTTCTCTGAGTAACAGATTACATTTATACTGAGTATAATCAAAAATTGGCTAAAATTAATAAGTATTATTGTAACAGGTATGGGTATAATATTTCAGACTTTATTATTTGGAGAAATAATAGTAAAACACTGTACATCCATCAGCTTTTAGGAAAGTTATGTGTTGAACTTTACTTAATGAGACGGCAAGATGGGATAAGAAAAGCCACTATAATAAGGCTTTATATTGATAAAACAATATTAAATTACAAGTTATTACAGCAAAAACTAATTATTGTATGATTAAATACACTTTATTGATACAATAACCGCGTTTGTCTCTGGTGTTACCTCTATTTGTCTCTTGAGTCACCTAAATAGTGAGGAAGGGGACCAGTAACTCCAAAGACATTTAGCCTTTGAAAAAATATAAACACGCCATTAACCACCAATTCACCTTCATTCATATTCTCACGTGATATTAGACCATATTGCTTATTGCATTTTAGTTCATAGTATGAAAAATAAAAGAAATACTTGGGAAAATGCGTGGTTGCCAGCGGAACAGTAAACGTACACTTGGCGTCACCTCTGACGGCGGATGAACTTGCCGAGTAAATTATCAGTCGCGAGAATAACGGACATGGTCACGTGAGACCTAGACCGTTTTCTGATAGGTGCAAGCTTTAGTTGTGCCATTTTAAAGCATAATACTAAATATAAGGTAAGTCAGGGGACAACAAAATAACTGCACTCCGAGGGACACAATTTCAAAAGTCAAAATACCTAAAAAATCGTTAAATTTTTCGGACGTCTCTTTAAACACGTGAAACTATGGGCTTTGTTGATTGGGATGCCATATAAGATTTATCTGCTGTCATACAGTTTTTTTACACCAGACCTAAAAATTAGAGAGAAACTTGCCGTGGGGACAGCAGATTTTTGTATGGGAGCCCAAAATTGTCCCCTGGGTCGCCTAGCCAAAAACGAAAAATTGAATTAAAATGTTTATCAAAAAAATATTTTCATATTTCTTAATGATCTAAGTATAAGTTTATTTCATAAAATATATTGAATTAAGTCATTTTTTGCTGAAAATTGCTTTTGAACACTTGGGACACGAAAAGACAAAGAAAAGTTGATTGACCCAGGCGCACTTACAACGTACGTTCTTTAATTTCAGGAGGCAGAGAAGTAATGGAACGTCTTAGGAGGATATTAGAAAGAGACCGAAAAGAGTGGACGACCAACAATAAAGAGCTAGAAAGACCACCCAATAAGATGTCCATATGTCCGACCAGCAAGCATTCTATACGGAAGGCCAAAAGGGAAATGAGAAGGAATGCCACTAAACAGGAGATGAAAAGCACGAGGAAGGCCACAGTCAACGACTTTGTGTTAGCGAAAAGAAAAAGAAGCGATAGAACGGTAAGTGTTTCTACCGAATAAGCATCCGAAATATGTTAGATTTTTAATAACAAAAATGTTATCTGGCATAATATAAATGCCAGACCTGATTTACACCTCATTTTTAGACAGCTAGGAGAAAGCATCGATAAGTAGTAAGGCTATTTCTATTCATCGTTGAATTAGTCTTCCGACAAATTCAAAATCTTTATTTCAATCTAGGTCATGAAATGACACTTATGTATGAACGTCAAATACACAGCGAAAAAAAAGTGCCCTGAAAGGGTCGAATCATGTCTTCCTAAGTTTTGGGCCCTACCAGCATGTAGTGCTGTTATTGTATATTCTGTGCTACCAGCCCGACCAATCAAACAATGTATTGTAGTATATTGTAGTAGAGTCGGTTTTTAGGGTTCCGTAGCCGAATGGCAAAAAACGGAACCCTTATAGTTTCGTCAAGTCTGTCTGTCTGTCTGTCTGTCTGTCTGTCTGTCCGTCCGTATGTCACAGCCACTTTAATCTGGAACTATAAGCATCACATAGCTGAAACTTGGTAGGTAGGTGTATCTTGTCCACCGCTTTCCGATTCAGATACAAAAAGTAAGAAAAAATAATATTTAAGGGGGGGCTCCCATACATGGAACTAAAACCTAAAAATTTTTTTTTACTCAAACCTATGCGTGTGGGGTGTCTATAGATAGGTCTTTGAAAATAATGTTGAGGTTTCTAAAACCATTTTTTCTAAAAGTGTAAGATTTGAGATATAGACGCTTCCAAAGTGGTAAAATGGGCGTCCCCCCCCATCTAACTTTTGAACTAAGAAAGTGAAAATTTTGAAAAAAATATGTAATGTAGATCTCAACAAAAACTTGCAACGAAAATTGGTTTGAAGGAGATCGAACTAGTAGTTTTTGAGATATTGCACATTTTTATCAACCGCAAATATAACTTTGTCTTTCATACAAACACTATGAAAAACAAAGTTATTTTTGCTGTCACAATATATTGTGATGTTTTCGTTAAGTGAAAGTAAGTGGACCCTGAATTCAGTTAAGGGTGGCACGGAACCCTCAGTGCGCGGGTCCGACACGCACTTAACCGGTTTTTTAGTTAGTGGAATATTATTTTAAAATGATAACAGTGATTAAAATGAATTAACTATTTAATTTAAAAAGATCGTGGTGATTTACTCTGAGTGTTCAAAAATGAATTACGTAGGTCGTGGGTTTTGTATTTATGTTATTTTAAAATGAGTCATTTCGTTAAAAAGGAATGTCAAGATTGTTTACAATATAAGACAAGCAAAGAAACGAACTTTACGAGAATATCTTTGTATCTGACGAATAATATCTTGAACATTGTTTCCGCATGCTCTAGCTATTGACTGGTTGGTTTATAGTGAACGCCCTGAGGTATCAAGTCCGCCCGCCAATTGCACAATACACAGTGCATAAAATTTTTAATAAAATAAAATAATATAAGAATAATGTTTTCAGAGACAATCCGATGGGGCAGTTCCATCATGCAGCGGAGTGCCTCACTCTCGGCGAGTGTACACCCCCTCCCCTCCACTCCCCCCGAGCACCCCTCCGCAGATGATCGCGGAGGAATCCTACTCATCCGATGTCGCAAGTGCCAGCTCATCATCTACTGATGAGGTACGTATTAAATAAGTACCACCTATCATGCCACTAAGCAAGTACCTACCTCCACTTGTGCAATTAAATAATAATATAGAGTTACCAAAACAAGTGGTAAAACCGGTCAAGTACAAGTCGGACTCGCGCACGGAGGGTTTCGTTAATTAGGTAAATAAATGGGCAAAAAATTGCGTTTTTTGTATGCGAGCCCCCTTAAATATTTATTTCTAGTATTTGTTGTAGCGGCAACAAAATTACATAATTTGGGAAAATTTCAACTGACTATCTATAGCGGATCTTGAGATAGAGACTGGTAACAGACAGACTGACGGACATACAGCGTAGTCTTGTAATAGGGACCCGTTTTTACCCTTTGGGTGCGGAAACCTAAAAATTACCCACCATGCCAACTAAAAAGTACCTGTTTAAATCTGCAGTAAATATTAAAATAGTAGGACCTGCTGCTGAAGATGGACCTCAACTATTTTCGCCTGTTTTTAATCCATAACAAAAATAAATAAGTACCATTGAAATTTGATTACAGGAAGAAAAATTCAAACGTCTTGTCAAATCTATAGCAAGATACTCAGGGCAGTTCTCAAAACGGTCAAGCTCCAAGCATAGTTCTCGTTGCAGCTCTAGAGGATGCCATTACAAACGGCGTCTCATGATGAGCACACCTAACCCAACAAGCAGTCAGCACATCATCAAACTCACCTTTGACCAAGGCACACAGACTGACCCGGTTGAAGATCAGCAACCAACAGAAGATCCTGAGTACCAAGAAGGTGTAGCAGCATTGATTGAAATGGGAACGCTTATGCAAACTATTACAACACAGTTCAACTGTCTAACTCAGAGCATGGGTCTTGAAGGTTTAGACATTAATTTCTCTGACATGGATTCTGAAGATGAAGTCGAAGAAGAAGAAGAAATGGAAGAGGAAGGTGCAGCTGAAGAAGTTGAAGAAGAATCAGTAGAAGAAGAAGCACAAGAGGGTGAAATGGATTCTGAATCAGAATCGGACCAGTCAAGTGAACATCCATCTTTACCAGCAGAGAGAAATGAGCGTCAAGTGGAAAATGAACAGCATAATGTAGAAATTCCTCCACCAGAACCAGTACAAAGGGTTTCTCCAGTACAGGCAGTGGCATCTCCATCTGTGAGGGTTCCTACTCCTCAGCAACCTGTGGTGGGGTCTGTGGAGAGGGCTGAAGGAGAGGGGCAAAGCAGTAACGAGTCTGGAGAACATTTCGTGACGACATCTAACATAGCTGGACCAGGGCCTTCTGGGAAGAGAATGGTGAAAGTGCGGAGGGTGTCGGCGCATACAACGAATAGAATTGAAAGGGCTCCGGGTGAAGATTTGGTAAGCCGACATGTATGATTCTAAAACAGACCAAACTCCTAAACCTGTCTCAGACTTTAAGATCGATCAATCTCGTAGATATTTCTAGTCAATATCCACAAAAACATACAGATACTAAGGTCCCAGCGAACTTCGTTTCGCCCCAGCCCCAATACTCCGGCCCCGTTTTATGGTAATAGTTATCCTATTCGGGGCCAAGACAAATCAAACATAGTAGAAATCATGATAATCGGTCCACCCGTTCTCGAGTCAACCAATAATCAGCTTGTTTTGTTATTAAACTGTTTCTTGTTTAGGTGCCAATTGGTAATGGGCGCGCTATGGTGCCTTCAAGACTTCTGGAGGAGATCGACTGGCATTCTTACACCCAAGCCACCAGGCAGCTCCTGCAAGCAGTGTTCCCTCGAAGGTATGAGCTAGAATTTGATTTTAGAACTAACAGCCACATTTTTTTAAACACGTCCCTAGCGCGTTCAAGTCTTTTTTAAGAAACACTGATTTGCGTATGCAATGCTTAGTATTAGGCCTGATAACTAATGCTATTTTACTGTAGTTGCCCACCTAATATGTAGTATTTTATTTGTTTCACAAAAGTTACCCGTTATCTTTGAAAAAGTTTCACGATTTGAAAAGTTTTCTGCAGTAATCGCGTTGATGTCTTTTATATGAACACTAGGGATCCCAAGCGACTGCGTCTGCGCGTTTTGAGTTTGCTCCCTCCCCTCCCGCCGCAGCGTGATGTTTTATAGCCTAAAGCCTTTCCCGATAAATAAGCTATCCAACACAACTTTTTTTTAAAAAAACAGTCCAGTAGTTCCTGAGATTAGCGCGTTTAAACTATTCAGCTTTATAATATTAGTAGATTTATGTTTATTTATTTAAAAAAACCTATACACCTAATACAATAGTTTAGTTCTTTGAGGAAAAAACAGCCTGTGTTGCTCAAACAACAACATATCTTTCTACTATATAAAAATAAGTCGGGTTTTCCTTCCTGACGCTATAACTCCTGAACGCACGAACCGATTTCCACGATTTTGCATTCGTTGGAAAGGTCTCGGGCTCCGTGAGGTTTATAGCAAAGAAAATTCCCATAAAACGGGTCCGGGGCGGGACGGGGCTGGGGGCGAAACGAAGTTCGCTGGGACTGCTAGTTAACTATAAAATATAAATAAATAATAAAATACGAAATAAATATGCGCCAGACAACACACCAATTGTCTGGTTTCGTGGTAAGGAATTTACTTCCTTGTGTTATAAAGTACCTATGTAAATATGTTGTTGTTGATCCACTGTTGATCCTATCATTGTCTTATTTGAGGTCGAAGTCTCTGCTGCCTTACCACTCTCAAACAAAAATCGCATGCACTCACAAACGGGCGTCACTTAGACGACGCGTGAAGCAAACGATTTTGGTTCTTTAATTAGTTAGGCGTCGGTGACCTTGATATTACTAATTTCTTATCAGGATACTAGCAACGCATTCCCTGACGGGGAAGCGATCACCAGCGTTCTTGGACAAGCCTCCGAAGAAACGTCTGGACCCTGAACTGGTTGAAGATGTCGTCATCGTGGTGACACTGCGGTGCGGAGTGACTGAGCGTTTGGTTAGGTGAGAAATAGAAAGAAGTAATTCACACTTTTTTTAACCTATATCATCCCACAGCTGGGTAAGGGTCTCCCCCAAGCTCTTCCACCTATCTCTATGCATGGCCAACGACTCCCAATCCTTATTCACATAGGGCCATATTATTATATTAAATATATAAAAATATGTGTTGCCAAATTCAAATCCTCAGTAAAGCACATAAATGTTGGAGCTTGCTTCACAATGTCCAAGTTAGCAGTGCCCAACGATTATTGAAATAAAGAAACTATTTTTTATAAAATATCTAGCAGATAGCACTAACCGAAATTTACTTGTACATCGTGAAACAGGCACTTAGAATCTCAGTAGTTATTTACCCGCGGGGTCTTAGCTTCAGCTAATGTACTTCTTGTATCGCGGAATTAGATAACTGCTCGGTTGATTAGTCACACGAACCTTAATTAAAAGTGCATTCGCCTTATATATTCATTGCACAGCCAAAGTTTGTACAAAAGGCGGACTTAACGGAATGGCATTCTCTATCAGCCATACCTTAGGTCTTATATTCATACAAAGTGACATTAAAGATTTTTGAATTACAGTTCAGTTGTATCTTACACACAAAACTGTTAAAAGAGGATCGGTTGCGCGCAAGATTCCATACAAAAAGAGAAAACGTTTTCCACCCCTTAAACGTTGTCTGATTTTGTCATTTTTTTTACATGTTAGAGATATTTTGAAAAACTGTACTCGTACATGTTTTTTTAATATTGTATGTTTTAGAATAGAAAATATAATCAAGAACTTAAACATTAACACTCTTCTCTCTCTCAATCTCTTCAGAATTTCGTCCATTTTTAACTAATCAAGCCTTTATACAAAAAATCGAAGACATACAAGCGTAGTTCAGGATCTATGAAAACGAATGAGACCAAATTTGTCTCATTCCATTGAGGTTTACGGGTAGGAAAACGTTTTCCTCCGCAAGCATATTTCGACCATTGGCGTTCGAAATGAATGAAAACTCGCGCTGCGCTACGCCTGCACACGTTCCTCTTAACATTCAGCCTAAATAGATAGCTACGACGTGGGGAGTACTACTGACTCTAATATCATTTTTCACAGGAACTGCATCACAATAAAGTGCACAGACGAAGCGAAGCTTTACAGAAACCGTCAGCAGTGCCGACAGGGGCGACTGCAGGGCTCCGACCAGGAAAACGTGCCTCCAAACCAAGCCACGGATGAAGCTACTGAGACCTCCAGCGGGGAGAGTTAGAGACAAATTTTGCATTGAGCCAGCAGACATATCTATTTATTTATTTATCTATGTGATAATATATGACGTATCTACGCAGTGAGGTACGTACATACGTACGTACTTCATTGAATTGAAGTACGTCAAACAAGGACCGAGTCAAAGGATAGCGCCCACTACCCACAGTCAACGAATGACCGTGACGCTATATTTTTATGGCAATAAAGCTACGTACTATAGGTAGACCACGAAATTGAGACCTCGCCTGCGGGGCAAAGGGGTGCGGGGGGAGGCGGGTGTTTCCGCGCCGCCCGCATCTCTTGCGCGACCCGCTATCGCCTCCCCCCGCGCCCCTGTACTCCGCAGGCGAAGTCTCAATGAAGCGGTTTACCTATAACGCCGATTTTCTCCACTATACAAGGAGTTCCAAAACAACCCGCAAAGAATAAAGACCTACTTAGAATCAGTAACTTATCAACTTTCTTATAGAAACATGGGTCAAAATATGCCAGTAAAAAACTACTCTCCATACTAATCAGAAGAGTTGTGTGACACAAAAATTTTTTTTTGGCGTTATTCGACATACCTACGTTTCTATGAGAAAGTTGTTAAGTTGCTGATTTTAAGTACTTACTCCTCCCTTCATTCTTTACGGGTTGTTTTGAAACACCTTGTAGATGTTGAAGTAGGTACACATAGTATGTTCATATGGCTATGTTTAAGCTAACGAAATGTCAATATATCAGTGAATAGTTTATAGTTGTTTCGTTAGCTTGTAGGAAGACGAAAGATAAGGAATATTATGATGACTTACCGCTTTATCCAGTAGGTACATTTGGTGAGAATGTGTTTGGAGGTAATGTTATCCTAGGCAAATAACTTACAATGGCTTCTTTTTCTGTGAATTTAGCAACTGTGTCCGTTCCAAAACGCAGACAATGTAAGTTCTTCATTCAGGCCTTGTCTTCTTCTAAGGAAGCAATTGTATCACAACATGATTTCATATTTTATTTAATGTATCTTAATACAATACCTGGAAAAAGAAAAAAACATTTTTAAAACTACCATTATCATGTATTGAATCCCAACTTAATAATTATGGAAATATGTGCAGAATAAGTTGTAAAACATATACATATCAAGAATTTTATATATCGGCCAAAAGTTTAGCTGAATCTCATGTTAAAAGAGAATGTGTAATTTCATTAAGTAGTTTTATAACATGTTCTATTATTTAACTTATTGTTTAATATGTAGCTTTGCTACTGGTTGGTTATTCTGAAAACCTATTGTTATCTGGAAATAAAAAGCAATGTATAATATCAAAAAAATATCTTACATAATAATTATACTATACTGTGTATTTTAGCTATTGACATTTTATTTATAATTTTGATAATGTGACAAATAAACTGATTATTTATCAACATATCTTTTTGCATCTTTTCCCACACACAAATTAGGAAGGTAATTAAAAAATAAATTGTTTCTACTTACTATTTCAGTCAACACTAAAATGCAGTAGTGAAATTTACATGACAAGTAGCTCTGGGGAAATAAAAGGAAGTCACTTATTATTACAATGTAGAATTAGTTTATTTTCACTTGCTTACTCCTAAAAAGATTCTTACATCAAGTCACTTTGAACAGAAAACACACTCGTATTTACTGCTTTGACTGACACAATATTTAATAGAAATTCAAACAGTATTTCATAATTTTACTTTGTGAAAGGTGGTCATAATATTCTCAATCACAAACATCCTAGTACAAAATTACAGAATGTCTGATGAGAGTTTGTTAATTTAACAATATAGAAAAGGTAACATTACAGCCCCACTCTTACAGGAGGTGACACTAAAATAACACCATCGCCCCTTACAAATAACATAGGAATGTTTCTCTTAGTAGTCCTGTATACTTCTTCATAGGTTTCCTCATCAATTTCTACTGTTGTAATTGTTTCTTCTGCATCACCTAAGACCATGTTTAGATGTTGATCATATGCCTGAAAATTATAAATATAAGTATAAAAAAAAACTCATTGAGATTCAGTTCCATGATCAATGTAACTATACTTACATGAAGTTTACCCCTGAGTTCACGCTCATTTCTCATTTTAACATAGATTCGTTCATCTAAACTGAGCCGGATCAAATCCAGCGGCTCCTTTACGGTCATAACAGACACCTGTAAATGTAGATTTGTTTGTTGGTTATTGAGGGAAATTCGGAAGGAATTATAACCAACGTAGGAACCTCTATAAATAAGACGTTTGCTCGATGCATTAATTAGAATTTTGTTTTGTGTTGATGCAGTGGGAATTGTTTAAAATGAGGAAACAAGACTGGCTAGGTTCGGTTTTTAACAATTGCTAAAAACTCTGATTTGCTATTTCGTAGGTACTTTTGATACTTGACTTGATACTTAATACTTACATTTTCTCCATCGTCTGCCATGGTTTTTTGTTAAATTATTATGGGAACAGACTCGAATTTTATAGAATTCGAATTTAAAATTAGTAAATGAGGTTATGTTTTCCTTTGAACGATGACAGTTGCCACAGATTAGTAAGAGTATGACAGTTGCCTTGGCAGTTTTATTTTTTTAATCGACATACACCCAACTTTTTATTTTGGGCTTGTTGTCTATGAAACAACACTACAGCCATTAATTGAGCTCTATTTGGTTATGCTGAGCTCACTGAATCGATATTAAGTCTATCAATTGAATAGTTCAATCTAAATGGAAGGAAACCGCCCAGCACTAACTATTGTCATCAAAATTATAAAAAAGAATGTCAATCCCAATCAGTCAAAAAATGTTAGCGTGCGTGTCGTTCTGAATTTTATGAAATAATTGCAAATAAAATAGCTTTGTTTGTTTTGATATAAATATGGTTAGGAGTGGGTGAGTAGTGATATTTTACGTGTGCCAAATTATTATGAGAAACGACCATCATTTAATCGGTTTTTGTTGTTGTTTAGGCGTGACCGCGATAGAGATCGCGAGCGTAGACGCTCTCACAGTAGATCAGCGTCCCCTGATCGTAAACGGAGGCGTTCCCGGTCCAGAAGCCGCGACAGGAACTCCAAGTCTTCCAAGAGGAAGCGTAGTCGCAGCAGAGAGCGTGAATCTAAGAGAGATCGTAGCAGGGATAGGGAGAGGGACAGGGACAGGAAAAGGTATGAGTTTTTAATTTTAAGCTTTGCTTCTACCACAAATCTGGTATATAACCGTTTGGAAATTCATGTTTGACTTTTTTCTAAAGTTAGTTATACATGTACTTTTCTATTAAATTGTAATTTCTGTTATACTAATGAAAACTTGGTCTTATCAATCTAATCTTATTATGTATGCATTGATGATGATCATAAGTGATAGTCTGACTATAGTATTTGCTAACTTATCGGTTCTCAAATGGCTGACAAGTTAACTATGTCAATCATTGTATGTAATACGAATACAAAAATTTGCCTGAAATTGCTTTCTATTATTCAAATGTCAATTATTGGTCATTGAAGATTTCTTGTGCAAAGTGGAACTTGTTTTTTTGTAGAACTTTTGTAACAGACTTAAAAAAATAAGTTGAGGCTTTCTCAAGTAGTTGGCCCAGTCCTAACTTTTATGTTTTTTTACAGTGACAAGCGAGATGACAAAAGAAATGGTACCAGTAGTAAGTCATCCAGGAAAAAGTCTCCTGATAAAGACAGATCTAAGTCAAGAGAGAGGACTCTCAAAAGTGAATCTGCTGAATATGATATTGGTTCTGCAGACAAGGTTTGTATAGTTATTTAAATTTTTAAGACTAACACTGAGCTCAAGACAAATAAGCTTTGCTATATTTGTTATCTTATTACTTTTATTATAATTGCTTGTTTTGCCTGCTTTTGTTATTTTGAAAAAATTAACCAAATTATTGAAAAACAGTATTTGTTGATAGTTGTAGTGTTTTTATTGTTGTAAAAGTAATTTTTTTATTATTTTATAGCTACTTAAATTGATTCTGGTAAGCTTCATAATATTTTGTTATTGAAAGTCACTTTCTATTGTTTTATTATATATAAGATAACATCATGTCTAAGTGCTCGCAGTTAGTCTATTATATTAAAAAAAAAATTTTTTTTTTAAACTGTCTGTTATTCAGAATATATTGAAAAACCATCATCAGGAATTGTCTACTCAGTCCGATTTTTAATTTGCTGCGGAAACTTATATTTTTTTTGTAATTTTCAAATTAAACACTTCCCTTTGTGCACATATTTTTGTCTCTTTTTGTTCACATGATGGCTATAAAGGTCCTGTACTATTCCAACTATTGAATTCCCAAAATTCTTGTACCTATAAAAAAACTGACCTAGCATTGTATGTACAGGAGGAAGAACAGAGTCGTCTCGAGCAAGAGATGCAAAAGCGTCGGGACCGCATAGAGCGCTGGCGAGCTGAGCGCAAGCGCAAAGAACTTGAGTCTGCCAAGAAGGAAGTGCAGAAGGGGAGCATTGTGTCCAACATCCAGGTGCCAGCTGTCAAGAAGTGGTCGTTAGAGGATGATTCTGGAGATGAAGGTAAACTAAACTGAAACAAACTAATATGAAACACAACAGACAATCAATCGTTTCTGATTCACCCAATAGTTGACTGTTAGATAATGCTTTAAGCATTAAGTCCGCCATTTGTACTTTCTTTTGTATGTGCAATAAAGGAAACATAATCATAATAACATACAGCTTATTTATTTACATTTTATTGCATTGTGAGCTGTGCAATTGTCGGACTTAATGTCTCAGGGCTCTACCAGTGGGAATGCAGAAAGTAGAATCAGGTCAGCTTTTAACTGTATAGTGGCTGGCTGGCTTTTGAAGACTTGTAAAAATAAGATTTATCAGGTTAAATATTTAAGACAACACCTTTATTCATCACACTAAAAAAAACAATCTAAAACATCTGTTTTAGGTGAAGATGGGGAATCCAAAGAAAAACAAGCTGCTGCAGAGAAGAAAGAAAAAGAGGAACAAGAAGACGAAATTGATCCTCTAGATGCATACATGCAAGAAGTACAACAAGTAAGATCATTTACAAGCATTTTATTTAATAATTGTAGTGTTGTAAACAAAGGATTTGGTATGTTACCTGTAAAACAGGTCTTTAAAAAATATAAATTATTTCATGCTCTATTACAGCTTAGAGAATTGTTTGTTTATGTTTAGTTTTGAGCAATATAATAAGTAGAATACATTATTTTATGATAAAGTAAAGTAAAGTAAAGTTAGCCTGTAGGCATCCCACTGCTGGGCAAAGGCCTTACCTCAAATGTGAGGTAGTATGAAAGTAGGTATGTTATGATAAGATAAAAAAAAATTAAAATGTCATCAAATGTTTTTTTAGGAGGTGCGTAAAGTAAATCAGATGGACCAAGCTAAAGGAATAATCAGTGTACCTACTACTGGTGGCACCGGGGTTGTTATCCTCACTGGTACTGCAAAGAAAAAGGTTACGGAACAGAAAAATAAAGGTAAGCATACTCTTGTATCTGGGAATTACTCCCTAAGCCTTTAGTTTCATTTGTGTACGTGCGAAGGTGTTATCTATGGCTATCATTCTCTCTCATTATAAAATTTATAATGAAATTTGGAGTCGAAATGGAGTTTGAAATTTTTCGTTATAAAGATTATTACCATTTTAAATCTTGCAAAGAAGAAGAAAAACGTTTATTCAGTAGCAAGCAAGCATATCCAAAGAACACATATTAGTCCGTAAATACGACCTAAACTACGGGCTTAGGGAGTAGATTAGATACCCTGGCCCGGTATAATAGTAATATCAAAGCTTGGCATTAATCAATTAGTTAGGGAACTAAACTTCACACTAATCAGTTAATTACTAGAAAGCTGGAGCTAATTAATTAGTGTCACATTTTTGATTAACTTTTATACTCGTATTTAGTACTCTTAACTTGACCATGTTTTATTGTGGTTTTCCGTTCCATGTTTGTCACTCGCTTGCGTTTCGTTTCACGTTTATAACACTCTTGCGTTTCGTTTCACGTCCATATCCCACAGAGGTATTGTTTTGTTATCCCTGTTCCTTAAACTACGTATGCTTATAATATACTATACAATTTTCCACAGGTGAGCTAATAGAACAGAATCAGGATGGCTTGGAGTATTCTTCAGAGGAAGAGAACGAGGATATCAAGGACACAGCAGCCAATCTCGCTTCCAAACAGAGGAAGGAGCTTGCCAAAGTCGACCACGCCAGCCTGCAGTACCAGCCATTTAGGAAGGCTTTTTACACTGAGGTAGGTTTATAAACGAATTGAAAAATTGTTATAGTTACCGCCGAAAAGCTTGTCACCGCCTGAGGTGTGAGTGGTGAGAGCCAGAGAATACCCAGGGCGTGAACCAAGTGCATAAATGGCACTGGAGGACAAGAAATGGTTTTTAGTGGGTATGGGGTAGTCCCACATAACCCCTGGCCTATCCTGGGATCAGTGGGTATGCGTACCATATTTACCAATCATTAAAAAGATATATTCTAACTTAAGGTATGTTTCATCAAAATCGCCCAAATGTAGCCCAAATATGTGATTCTTTTATTTACCTACTGCAATTTAACAACTTGTATACCATATTTGACGCAAATAAATGATTGATTGATTGATAGGTTCAGTAGTGTTTCAATATCAACATAGTGTCTTATCTTATGAAACTACGTATTATTGATTCAAGGTAGATCATCAAATAAAAGTTAAAACTAACCCATAGGGTGAATCAAAACCATTTAAATCCAGTTCCACCCATCCCCCAGGTCAGTGAACTGGCAAGGATGACGGCGGAAGAGGTGGAGGCGTACCGCGCGGCGCTCGAGGGCATCCGCGTGAAGGGCAAGGGCTGCCCCAAGCCCATCCGCAGCTGGGCGCACTGCGGCATCAGCAAGAAGGAGCTCGACATCCTCAAGCGGCTGGCCTTCGACAAGCCCACGCCCATACAGGCGCAGGCCATACCCGCCATCATGTCGGGCAGGTAGGAAAAGAACGAGATATTATGTTTTGGTTTATTAGTTGGTGGCAACAAAAGCTGGACTAAGGAGACATGTTTCGGCCCTTTCAGCGCATATTTATTGTTATATTTTTTCTCGGTATATTTGACGTTCTACATCATCAAACATATATAGCGACAGAAGATGGCATAGTAAATTATTAATAAAGAGAATCTAATCTACTAAACGCTATATCAACGACAAATTAATACTACTACATTACAAAAAGTTTTCAAAACATCTGCTTTGAGCTTTAGGGTTCCAAAAAAGGAATTTCTCACGTAAAATTAGTCAAATTCAAAATCTTTATTTCAAGTGTCAGTTCATGACCTAATTTGAAATAAAGATTTTGAATTTGACTAATTGTACCTGAGAAATTCCTCTTTTGGAATCCTACAACTCAAGGCAGATGTTTTGAAAACTTTTTGTAATGTATTAGTATTCATTTGTCTTTGATTTAGCGTTTAGTTGATAGTCAAGATTCTCTTCATTAATAATTTACTATGCCATCTTCTGTCGCTATAGATGTTTGATGATGGCTTTAATCACTCACCTGTTGTACGGACGACAGCACGTTACGGTAAACACTGCGGCATCTTATAAAGTTGTAATAAGGGCTAGTTTGCAACAAAAGTGGTTAACCTGATGTGCTGGCTACTGTACCTGGTCATATTTAGTAGTAG
The DNA here is from genome assembly GCA_963584085.1 of Pyrausta aurata. Taxonomy (NCBI): domain Eukaryota; kingdom Metazoa; phylum Arthropoda; class Insecta; order Lepidoptera; family Crambidae; genus Pyrausta; species Pyrausta aurata. The sequence continues at coordinate 4,475,322 of OY757269.1, read as the reverse complement.
AGTAGCAAGAGTAAAAAAAAATGGTTTAAGTCACCGCCGCTCATACTACCTCACATTTGAGGTAAGGCCTTTGCCCAGCAGTGGGATGCTTACAGGCTAACTTTACCTACCTTACTTTTAGTCAACGCCACCAAGTGGCTCCGACCAAATACCAGACAAAAATATGTTTAGGCGTACACACTAGTGATGTGCCGGATCGCTAAAAATGAAGATCCGCGGATACGGATACGGATACGGATCTTCAATTTCTCCTAAGATTAGTGTCGCCGGCCGCGCGCGGCCTTGAAAAGATAGTTGACGTCTCGCTCGCCGCAACGTCAGACACGACATGTTTTGACTTGCATTGCGCGGGTGTGGGTACTGTTTTTGTTTTGGTTTAGTGTGACACTGTGCCGCATACATAACGTTTGTGTATTGTTTTGAGACACATTTTATTAAATAATGTCTACTAAGAAGTTTTCTAGTGTAATTTGGAAGTATTTTTTGATGTGCGAAGTGCAAAATTTGTGATGGAAAGTATTCCCGTAAGGGGAAAGGCACAACTTCCTTAAAAAATCATTTACTAAGAAAACATTCCGAAGAATATGATTTATTTTTGAAAGAAGACTCCGCTAAGAAGAGTTCCGATGAACTACCACGCCCGGGAATATCTTTGCAAACGGTAAAAAGAGAGTTTAAACAAACTTTTTTTAATGAATATATGGCTAAATCTAGGATGTGGAATAATACAAACCCTAAGTCAATCAAAATCGACTATTTGATTGCTGAAATGTTGGCTTTGTCAGATTTGCCTTTTCAACACGTTGAACAATTAGGGTTTCGACGATTGATGGATCATATTGTTCCGAACTATGTTCTCAAAGGCAGAAAATATTTTACGGAACTTGTTTGCAACGAGCTTTACGATAAAGTGTCATCAAAAATAAAAAACATGTTACAACAAGATTTTGGTAAAGTTTCCTTCACATCAGATATTTGGTCAGATTCGTCATCATTATTATCTTTAACATGTCATGGTATAACTAAAGACTTTCAAAGAAATAATATCGTTTTGAAAGCGCAAGTTCTTGAAGAACGTCACACCGGAGATTATATTTTGGAAATGTTTCAAAGTATGTTAAAAGAGTGGGGAATTAAAAAACAGAATGTGCACTGTATGGTACGAGATGGGGGATCCAATATTAAACGCGCCTGTTCTTTGGCTGAAATACATAACATCGACTGTACAGCACATCAGTTACATTTGGTGGTTAAAGAGGCTATCAAAAACGTTGATACAATCTCCGTGTTACTCGCAAAATGTAGGAAAATTGCAGGACATTTCAACCAATCCACAATGGCAAAGCAAGAACTAGAAAAAATACAGGTTCGACTCAATCAAAAAGTTTTGAAAGTTTTACAAGATTCACCAACACGCTGGAATTCCAGTTATCACATGTTGGAAAGACTTGATTGCATCAAAGATTCCCTGTCACTTTATGCTTCTAATAACAAAATAGAACAATTTAATGCTGATGACTGGTCGTTAATTCAAGACTTAGTAAAAGTGCTGAAGCCTCTAGACGACATTACAAAAACGTTGAGCTCACAGAACTCATGTATATCCGACGTTATTCCTCTAGTACGAGCATTGAATAAAATCTATAATGAGATCCAGGAAACCCTCAATATCAGTGTATCCTCTGTTCTGGATTTTGTGTCTGCTTTGAAGAATGAATTAAATTACCGTTTTTCTGAAATTGATAAAAATATTTTGTTTCAATTAGCCACATTTTTAGACCCACGTTACAAAAGTAAATTCTTCAGTTATATTCTCATAAAACAAATAAAGGAGAAATTGCTTGCAGATTTAGAAATAGAAACTGAAGAAAATCTCACAGCAACTACAAGTACTGGAGTCAAACAAATTATTGTTAGAAAAGAACATTCCAAGAGTTTAGATGACTCTATTGCTAATATGTTAGATAGTGATGATGACGATGAGCAACCTGAAAATCAAACATCAGACACAAAAGCTAAGTTGCTCGCAGAATATATGGCAGATAAAAGATTACCAAGAGATCAAGACCAGTTAAAGTATTGGCAGATTAACAGTAAAAGGTTTGGATGTCTCAGTCACATTGCTCGCACATATTTATCTACACCTGCAACCAGCGTTCCAAGTGAACAATTTTTCAGTGCAGCAGGAATTGTTTATGATCCTCATCGTAACAGACTTTTGGGGGAAAAAGCTGCGAAGTTGCTATTTTTGAAATACAATTTACCCTTACTTAATTTTAATTATGATTAATATTTTTTTAAAGCTGCTCTAATTTTGTCTGTGATTACTTGCTCATGTAAGCTAATTTTTAAACTTTATGTGACACATAGTATTAATTTACTTTATTAGAATTAACATTTAATTTGATTTATTTTTGGTTTCCTCGTGATCTCATTCTTATAAAAGTGATTTATTACTTTCTATCGTATTGATCTCATAATTATAAACAGAAGGTTTAAGTTTTAGTTTTTTTTTTATTGACATAAAAAATATCATTTTGGTATGTTATAACTTGCTATTATATTTCTGAACCTAATTATATATAAAAGAAGTTTTCAGTTTAAGTTTTGTTTTGACCATGATTGTTATAAAAGGATGTTATAACTTGATTTGATATTGACCTCATTTAATTATAGAAAACAATAATTATGTTTTAGTTATTTCACTGTCCTAAAAGTAAAGTTTTAACTTGTTCTCATTATAAAAATCTATGTATCTAAATGTTTGCAATATATAGGTGCAAAATATATGATTATTTAATCAGTCAGGTATCAAACGAATGCCGAGAGTCGCATAACAATGGAATTTTTATTGTGTCTCGTTTACACATACTTGACGAGTTAAAAAAACTAGCTGGATTTTTTTTTATTTCTACCTGATGATTAACTGAAAAAGATCCGTAAAAGATCCGCGTGTAAAGTAACGGATACGGATTTTTATTTTTCCTCGGATATCCGCGGATACGGATACGGATACGGATATTCGGAACATCACTAGTACACACTACACTGGGACAAAAGTTTGGCGATTTTTGCATTTTTTTTTTAAAAACTGCATTCATGAAAACACTTTTAAATCACTCACCTAATTATTCTTTCACAGGGACCTCATAGGCATAGCAAAGACAGGGTCAGGAAAAACGCTAGCATTCATCTTACCCATGTTCCGTCACGTCTTAGACCAACCGCCTCTGGAAGACACGGATGGACCGATATCGCTCATCATGACGCCTACGAGAGAGCTGTGTATGCAAATCGGGAAGGATATAAAGAAGTTTGCGAAGTCGTTAGGACTGAGAGTCGTGTGCGTTTATGGAGGCACGGGGATATCGGAACAGGTATGTGGATGATTACATTGTTTTGTTAAAGTAATTTCATAAACTCCATTCATCAATGCTAGTCCAACAATGTAAACAATCTTTTTGTAACTTTTAAAGTAATATCAACAAATAAAATTAATTTACTATTTAATTTTTAAAAATCTCAATGTAGAACGATGAATTAGCTATGTATGTTGTAAGTTTTGTGTTCATCTTGTTTTAAAAGGAATGTTTTCGCTAAAAAGGAATGTCAAGATTGTTTACAATATTCGACTTGTAAAGAAAAACGGACTTAACGTATGTTAATTGTATCAAATATTTCTTTGAGTCTTTATTTACAAAATATTGTGTATATTTACCTCTGTCTTGTAGTAATAAAAAAAATATTTCGCAAAGACGTTATTATGCATTATTTATCTCCTATCCGGTAGATAAATTATGCATTTATGCTATTGGTTAATATTTCTAAGTTTCTCCGCTCCGCGGCCTCTATCCGCTCCGGTGGACAAGCAGCCTTACAACAGTTACCATTTACTTATAGCAGAACATTATGTCAATCGAATACAAATTTCAACGGATGGCAAAACTAAAATGTTATTTCTCCCACAGATAGCCGAACTGAAGCGTGGTGCAGAGATGATCGTATGCACGCCGGGGCGTATGATTGATATGTTGGCTGCCAACTCGGGCCGCGTGACCAACCTGCGCCGCGTCACATACGTGGTTCTAGACGAGGCCGATAGAATGTTCGATATGGGCTTTGAGCCACAGGTAAGTTTTAGCATAATGCGCGCGGATAAGCTAGTCACTGCCTGGGGTATGTGAGCAGTGAGAGGGGGTGTTAGACAAACGTCAGTCTATACAAACGTCTACGGTCAAATGTGCATTTTGACATTCGCGCCTCCCGCGCTCAACGCTTTTGCGACTGCCAGCTTTTTCGCGCGAACTATAGGACTCTTTCATCAATCTGAAATAACAGATTTATTATTATTATTAATGAACTAGCGATCCCGGCGATCTTCGTTTCGTTGCCTTCGGCGACCCCGGCCCCGTTGCATAGTTGTTTTAATTTCCTACATTTTATCACCGTTTATACCTTCCCTGGACCTCCACGAATATCAAGACTAAAATCTGCCAAATCGGTTCTGCCGTTTTCGAGTTTAGCGAGACTCAAATAGCAATTCATTTTTATTATATAAATAATAATAATAAGTCTGTTATTTACATGCCTCTTGTACTAATTATAATTATGTCTTGATCTGAGACACTGACATGTTAAAGCCTCATAGATTGATAGGACGCCGACGGTTAGCGTTAACAAAAGGATAACAAAATAATGTTGATAAGCACATCTGTGAAGGATGATACTGTCACAACCGAGGATAAACTATTTTTTTTAACCTAGATGAAACTTCATCCTTGATGAAATATTGATTGCAAATAAATAGGTGATCTTTCACCCAGTCTAGCAGAGGAGTCAGTTTATTATAAAAAGTGACTTTAATTTAACAAGTTTCATTTTTTACGAGCTGACAAACTTCTTTTTATTGTTTTTATACAGGTAATGAAAATCATAGACAACGTACGGCCGGACAGACAGACGGTGATGTTCAGCGCCACCTTCCCGCGGCAGATGGAAGCTCTTGCGCGGCGGATACTGCAAAAGCCTATTGAGATACAGGTATATCACACAATACTAACAACTGGAAAGTAAAAAAAAATCTATGTTCACTTAAGTCAAAGATATAAATTTATAGAAAGTTTGACTGACTGCTAATGAAATATTTGCACGATATTATACATGTACATTTGCCAGCACATCAGGTTACCCACTTTTGTTGCGAAGTAGCTCTTATTACAAATGCATAAGATACCGCAGTGTTTACCTTGACGTGCTGTCGTCCGTACTAAGAACTAAAGTTACGAGATCGAAATGCCATCGCAATAATTATATTGTGATAGCATTTCGATAATATGATATCATCAACTCTATATTTGCTATACTTGGCATAGTCTCAGTGGTTCCCAGAGGTGACTAAGCTCAGACCCATCTAACAAAAAAACTACTTTTGGGACCCATTTTATTGACAGTCTTGACACTCAAGATTATATCAGTTTTATTTATTTACTACTACAACACGTTGTTGTCCATAGGTCGGCGGCAGAAGCGTAGTGTGCAAAGAAGTAGAGCAACACGTGGCCATCCTAGAAGAAGACGCGAAGTTCTTCAAACTTCTAGAACTGCTCGGCCTCTACAGCCAGATGGGCAGCATCATTGTCTTCGTGGACAAGCAGGAGAACGCTGACAGTCTACTGAAGGATCTCATGAAGGCTTCGTACTCGTGCATGAGTCTTCACGGAGGTAAGGATAATTTTGGCATGTTGTTTCAATGTCACTGGGTTGTGCTCGTCTTTTTAGTAGGCTAGTGACACCACCAATCGGTGACATACTTTTTATTAACTGCCAAAACGCTCTTTTGACATAGATTTACTATGGCGATTTGAAACTATGACGTCATAATTGTCTGTGTTCAACTGAAGCAATTTTTACTGTTTACAGAGCTGTTAAAAATCTACCCCCTTATTCATAAAAACGCAAACAGTCTAATAAACCTGTTTTAACTATTACACTGTTTTGTCTTGTTCTTTCTTAGCGCTGTCATCATCATTGACTGTTTGAATTATTATGAATAAGGGGGCTAGATCATATAATATTAATTAGAATGATCAATATAATAATGATGAATGGTAAATATTGGGTCGTGGCATTTTTGGTTGTTGTAGAAAACTAAGTAGCTGATTCAGTGTTTGTTTACTGAAATATAATAGAAGTAAGTTTTTGCTTCTTTTAAGTGATGTAATGTAATATTTGCTTTCCTAGATAAAACAACTATCTGACACAGATCTTGTTTTGAGTTGAGGCAGTAGGCCCGCAGATTACCGCGTTCAACCAAACAAAGATAGATTTAAGAAGACGAGTACACTCAGTATAAACTAAAAGTATATCTTTTATTAAATAGATTCTATGTTTTATATGTAAACAATGTTGCAACATATCTGCAGTGATGCCGCCATCTAAGTAAAAGTTATTTATTTATAACTGTTTCAAAAAAAGTATCTATAAGATTCTCTTTTTCGCGTGAGAAGTATTGAAAAATAAATAAGATAATTATAATCTAGTATTATCACTAGAAGTTAAATGAATATACTTTTTTGTATTTGCATTTTCATACAATGTAAAAGCGAACAGCTTCTATTTGCAAGAAAAAAATTAAAATTAAGCTATTTTCATTTCAGCTATCTTACGAGTGTTCGACGCGCAGAAGAATTTAGTCATGACAAATTATAATTCAGCGAACATTTCCTATGATATAAGTGTAGTAGTGTGAACACACACAAACACGCATTAAAACTTAAGCGCTAAGGCACCCAACCCGCACATCAAGGGTTTGTCACCATACCTGGCCATACATATATCGTCAATACTTTATATATTTTTTGCAGATTTTGTTTTTCTTCATTCATTTAATTAAACCAATCAGTAATCAGTCATAACCAGCATTATGTCACAGACAGCGTGCTGATTGCGTAGAAAATGAATTTTCTCTTTGAGAAAGGGCTAAATAAAACAGTTTCTACATGCCGCTTTCCTAGATTTTAGAATCAGGTTCACAATTTCTAATGTAAAAATGTGGTTTTTCTAATTTTTAAACCAGGCGGCGACTTAGATTGTGATAAATAGTTTTTCTTCCTATCAATTATCAATCAAGACTTTCTCTATACATGCACTTAAAATTGAACCACTCAGAGAATGCTATTACGACGTTTACAATTTTGACAGAAAACCTAAGAGTAATACGTCAAAGTTAGGAAGTTTGACATTTATTCCATACATTTTCTGTCAAAATTGCAACTTATCAATAGCATTCTTTGAGTGGCCGGTCTATAAAGGGAAGGCTCAGCGAAATTTTGTTACAAAGATTACTGCAATAAACGGATTTTTATTTTATTTTTTATTAAGTAACAAATATGTCAGGTGCCTTAACCACACACACACACACATAATTCACATACACACGCACAACGCGTTTGTCGAGTGACGTATATATTAATGCTGGCCTGTTACAGGGATTGATCAATTCGACAGGGACTCTACGATCGTGGACTTCAAGTCGGGCAAGGTGAAGCTGCTTGTGGCGACCAGCGTCGCGGCGAGGGGGTTGGATGTCAAGCAGCTGGTGCTGGTCGTCAATTACGACTGTCCCAACCATTATGAGGATTATGTGCATAGGTGAGAAGGATCTATAATGTTGATTGCGAAATTGAGACCTCGCCTGCGGGGCGGCGGGGTGCGGAGGGAGATGTGAGCGCGGTTAATGAGCAGCTCGCACCCCGCGCGCCCCGCTATCGCCTCCCCCTACGCCCCTGTACCCCGCAGGCGAAGTCACAATGAAGCGGTTTACGTCTATGTTGGTTTATTTTCATCTCCTTTACGCTGCATTTTCACAGAAGCGGAGCTGAGCAGAGGCGTGAAAGTTTTCCAATAATACTATTGCTTAAATTGCAAGACAAGTTTTGCTTGCCATTTTCTGAGCATTGGTAAATTTTTAGACATTATAAGCTTAGCTCTGCTTCACATTCACGATTTATTTACGGTTTATTTTAAAATTTTCTAATGAGTTTGTATTAACGTGTACCTTACTTCTTACGAAATTACTTCCCATTTTCAAATAATTCGTTGGTTAGTGTTTATTTGTCGATGGTGAATTCTGTCCGTCCTTATATTCATCTTCAAGCAATCAAATTGCCCTTTGAAACGAGTGATACTAATGATCATGCTATCGATTTGCGCTAGCTCTAGCTTAAACTAGTCAATTGTTATCTTTGAAGGCGTCCCGTGATACTTATGTACAGTCACCATCAGATACTTAAAAGTCAAGGTGATTAAATACTTCTGAATAACCAAAATGACAATAAATTGCATACGAGTACATTATAAGTATACCACTTATATCTGAACATTAATTACTTCATTTATATCTAAGCAGTTTCTGATCGATTAGGCATTGACTAGGATTTGCTTAGATATTAATGAAGTTAATAATGCTCAGATATTAATAGTAGATTGAAGTGTATGTAACTTATTGATAATTTAACTGTACAGAAGTATTTGGTCACCTTGTCTGCTACAAAATACCTAACGGTGACTGTAATAAATAATTTTGTATCCAGATGCGGTCGAACCGGGCGCGCTGGCAACAAGGGCTTCGCGTGGACGTTCCTAACGCCGGAGCAGGGCAGGTACGCGGGCGACGTGCTCCGCGCGTTCGAGCTGGCCGGCGCCGCGCCGCCGCCCGAGCTGCGGCAGCTGTGGGACACGTACAAGGACGCGCAGGAGAAGGACGGGAAGAAGGTGCACACGGGCGGCGGGTTCAGTGGGAAAGGTGAGCCGTAGTGTATAGTATAGTCCCCTTAGCCGATTTCGACTACGGTGGCCAGTCACAACGACTAACCGACTGCGCGGGACATATTATAGTGTGTGCACAGACACAGGTGCACTCTCTATTCCTTTCACTCTCATAACCCGATGGGACAGCGATCTGACAGAATCGGAGAGAGATCAGGCGAAGGACCGATGGCTTTGCGTGCTTTCCGAGGCACGGGGGTGAAACACCGCCAACTTCCAAACTCCTGAGAATTTCTGAACATAAAAACCCAGGTACATATTATTTTTGGCCCGACCCGGGAATCGAACCCTAGACCGCTGGCGCAGCCGTCGCTTTTAAAATGCGACCCCCAACCGCTGCGCCGCTGAGGCAATTACACCTGTATAAAGTGTAGTGTATCAATAGTGTCGCGAGCTGCTTGCGCCGGCACCAGTGCCAGAACCTGCTGGAAGTTTACTTGAACGCCTGAATACTATTCGAACGGTAAACGTAAGTAGTAGTGAAGTGATACAAACGTGGGTGTTAATGATTTGTATTAGGGCTACGTGTTTTTACAATACTATTGAGCGACTGCACTACATTTCACGGAGGTGAATGAAATTATCAACATGCTTTTTTACCGGCACTACACTTTTAAGTCGCGTAATCAGTCAGGTATCAAACGACTCCCGGGAGTCGCATAACAATGGAATTTCTATTGTGTCTCGTTCACACATACTTGACGAGTTAACCATCGACACGCTAAGAATAGAAGAATAATAACAAAAGACAGCAGGAAGCCAGCTCCTCGTTGGTTTATCTATACTTCTATACTAATATTATAAAGCTGAAGAGTTTGTTTGTTTGTTTGTTTGTTTGTTTGTTTGTTTGAACGCGCTAATCTCCGAAACTACTGGTTCGAATTGAATAATTCTTTTTGTGTTGGATAGTCCAGTTATCGAGGAAGGCTATAGGCTATATAACACCACGCTACGACCAATAGGAGCAAAGATATAGTGGTAAATGTGTAAAAAACGGGAGAAAGAAGTCACTATTCCACGCGGACGAAGTCACAGGCAAAAGCTAGTCGTTAATATGTCTTGATGCTGTGGTATACATTAAACAGCTGTTATTTATCTTTTTCTGTCTATCTTGCAATTTGGGCTGATAGTAAACGACTCACTTTATATTAAATACATCATTAGCCAAGGCGTCTTGCTAAAGATACTTATTTATTATATCTGGGACTTCAGCAGATGTGTAAGTAAAAAATTAAAAATTTTGATCTATGTCCCCGTGCTGGATACGCGTGACCCCTCGCGGACGTTCCTAACACCCGAATGAAGTAAATAAATATCATTTTTTTGCTGCGCCGGCGCAGAAGACTGTAATGCAAGACACAGTTCATTGATAATAACGTTTTTGTTTTTATAGAGTTTTGTCACTATACAAACTTGTTAATATAAATGGCACTTGTTCATAGCACCTGCATCAGACGAGAAATCGAACCCCGTTTCTTACGCTATCCGGGCGCATGCCTATACCATTCGGCCATCGACACATTGGCAAGCCAGTTGAATTTTTGCAAGTGCTTTTTAACGCGTAGGCTGCTTTTTACGGATGCAATTTATATTACAGTTCATTGATTCAAATGCCCAATGCACCTATTTCATTCAACTCAACTCCACAAACCTTTTTCAGGGTTCAAATTCGACGAGTCTGAAGCGCAAGCGGCGACAGAGAAGAAGAAGTACCAGAAAGCGGCGCTCGGGCTCCAGGATTCCGATGACGAAGACGTGGAGGGCGATCTGGACCAGCAGATCGAGACCATGCTCGCTGCCAAGAAGATTGTTAAAGAAATAAAGGTACGCACTTTGCTTGATTACCATTGCTTGCTTAATAAATAAATAAATAAATATGCGCCAGACAACACACCAATTGTCTGGTTTCGTGGTAAGAAATTTTCTTCCTTGTGTTACGAAGTACCAGACAACGATTATGACGGGGGCCTGTACCATAAATACTTAAATACATAGGTATAACATCCATGACTTAGGTACAAATGTTCATGCTCATCACACAAACAATAATCATCATACTCGATTGTTTTATATCTTTGAACGAATTGTACTCAAGTAATATCGATTGAACTTCATTCGCAAGATCTTTCGATCTTATTTTATTGGATCTATGACATCTCCTAACGCTTTATCCATTTACTTACCTTTACAATTTTAAAACACATCTCGTAAACCTTATTGACTCTACCGAATGGATTTATTCAACTTTCTGTTTCAACGATTTTTCATCAATTTTCTTTTTTTTACAGCCTGGTGTGGCCACACCCGGCTTACCAGCGACCGGAGCAGCGGCAGCACCAGGCACCGACGGCAAACTGGAACTGGCGAAAAGATTAGCCTCCAGAATCAACCTCGCTAAGGGCTTAGGCGCGGAACAGAAGGGCGCCACGCAGCAAGCCGCCGAGGCGATATTGAAGGGCGCGCCGTCTGCGCATACACTAATCACAGTAAGGAATTTAGTACGTATTGTAGGTATTGAGTATGGTTTGAGAGTGGTTAAAGTACGGTCCGCGCGCGACTGCATGCGAACGAGTCCTTAAGCCGTGTTTAAGCACTCGTTTTGCGAGACATTTTTGAGCGCTGTCAGTGTATCTAGGGTATTTAAATTCATTGTTATTTCGTTTTCGATGTGTTGTTTTCTGTCTGTTGTTCGGTGTTGTGTATAATTTAAAAAAAGTACTTTGTAAAACCTAATCTGTTTATGCTCCTGTACGCAAATTACTTTGTTTTTATTTTATCTTATTTAGTCACATAAGTGAATTTTTGTAATTCTTGTGAAAATAAATATCTTAAACCAGAACGTAGTCGATAGCAGCGACGCACGATTCAACAACGCCCGTTTGACCGGCGGATGAGTGTGACCGAGATTTACGTCGACAAAATCGTATACAAACTGTCCGACTGGCGTCACTCTTGAACGGTACCTGCCAGCAAGAGAGCCCGGTCGCACGCGTTTCGGCAGCGCTGCCCGACGGCACGATTCGTTTGACCTGCGTGACTATGAAACGCGACTACTATCTAGTGTAACTGCAAGCGCGCCCGTATGGGCGGCGCTGTTAAAACGCGTGTCACTTGGCTCGAAACAATGTTATTTATCTGATACATACACACGAAGCCAGTTAAACTTTTGGCTGTTCTAGTTTTCTTATTTATATATGTCACGGTAATGTTGTAAAAACCGCGAGATTGTTACGGTTTTAAATACGGTAGATTGTAAACTGTCGATTTAGGTTTATAGAAATTTATTCTCAAAAAGACAATGTGTCACTTACATGAGAACATTAATTACATATAGGTACTTATTATTAATTCCATGCCGTCGTCCGTTGAACATCATTAGTGCACCATACACACCCACTTAACACATTAAAAGTTATTAATAATACGTATTGGTAATATGTTGACGCAGTTTACGTTTAAATGTGTTAAATGAGTTTACACTTTTTATATCAGAGGGTATGTTGTTATAAAACTGTGCACCTTCAAACGCAAGACTTTTTTTGCCGTATGTTTTTGTTCGTGTCTTGGGTAAAACAAGAAAAGTGGCTCGACGCGTACTTCGCTTACTTGTGCGTTTTGCAAAGGATAGGTTAGTATGGAGAGAGTTGTTTAATATTTTCCTAATGAGAATGCATGTGCTATAAATATACAATTGTACGATTGATACGATTTATTCTGAACAAGCTCAACATAGTTTAACGTTTACGCTTTTATTGGTACTTACATGACAACCTAACACGTATCTAAACCTACCACTTTGTCCATGATTCGTCATTTCAGTTTACGTTAGAAGTATGTATGAAGTACGGTACAGTTCACAATAAATCGACAGATTACAAATTAACGGAATTAAAACCCGCGGTTTTTACATTATGACGTTGACATATATCGTCCCCGTCGTGGCAAAATTAAATAACCAACAAAACCAAAGTTCCGAGATATTTGAGTTTTTGTGATTTTTTTAAGCAAAAATGACGATAACATTCCAAGCCGAAGGAAATTTATTGTAGAGATTTTGATATGTTATGAAGCTGCTTTAACTTCATAATTTAAATAGTCTATCATAATGCTACTTTATATTATTTTAAATTTATAAATAAAAAAGTAATTATTTAGTTTTGCCACAAACGTATTTTATAACAAAATTGCAATTATCAAGTTTTTGTATGTCACTTTTGCAAGTTTTGGCACACAACTAAGTAATACTTTTTTTATATTACCTACATCATCCCACTGCTGGGCAAAGGTCTGCCCCAATTCTTTCCATTTGTCTCTGTCAGCAGCCCCAACAACACCCAATTTCTCGCAAAGCTGGACAGATCGTCACTCCACCTCTTTCTAGGTCTACCCATTCGTCGGTAGCCGTCTGGTGGTATCCATCGCGTGACGATTTGGGCCCATCTATTCGGGTGCATTCTAAACACGTCCCGCCTACTCCCATTTAAGCTTTGCTGTCTTTTCGCCTACATCTGCTATTCCAGTTCTGGAGCGTATTATGGTATTCCGGATCTTATTGATCCTTTTAATATGGTGAAAGAAACGCCAGGGTACATTTTTTCCAGAGGCCACCTAAAAGGAAATGGACCTGGTTGAATCCGGATGGCACGACGAGAAATGAGATAGACTTCATCATGACTACCAAGAAACGGTTATTTAATGATGTCTCCGTGATCAACTGAATAAAGACCGGTAGGTAGTGTTTACCGGATGGTTCGAGGCACATGGAATTTAAATGTCAAATTGGAAAGATCTCACTTGATGAGGTCCACGCTCCGACCTACTCGTGCCCATATCCAAAATCCCGAGAGTGGCAGTGTAGCATCGACAAAAGCAGATGTTTTGAGGGAGATCGAGAAGCTCTATGGGCAGTTGTACACCTCAGTTGCCGAACCCGTTAATAGCTAAGGCCGGACACCCAAAAGCTATCCTGACCCGACACTACACCGAAGACATTCCGGACATCAGCCTCTACGAGATAAAGATAGCCCTGAAACAGCTTAAAAACAACAAGGCATCTGGTGAGGACGGAATCACAGCAGAGCCTTCAAAAGGGGGGGAACACCAGTACTCAAAGTCCTTCAGAGACTCTTTAATTCCGTGCTGCTTGAGGGCTGCCTGAGTCATAGAACAGGAGTTTGGTGGTGTTATTTTTCAAAAAAGGAGACAAAACACAACTGGTTGTGCAATACAGTATAAATAAATAAATAAAAAAATCCTTATTGAGGAACTATAGGCCCACCTTAGCCCTGAGCCATGTCAACAAGCTGATTCAAAAGCTATCACAAATCGTCTCGCACGTAGGTTTAATAAGTTCCAGCCTCCTTAACAAGCCGGATTAGGCCTGATGGTCGTTGGGGCAGAAGAGTTCTACATTGGAGACCCTTAGACGACCTTGTAAAGATTGCAGTCGTTGTGGGAAAGCGTGGGGGAGGCCTAAGTTCAGCTGTGGACTGGTCCTTTGGCTGATTATGATAAAAATATATAATACAATGTTTTAATGAAAAATTAAACAAGAGCACTTATTCAGTTTTGCCACAACCAATTTTTGTAACAATGTTTCCAAGTCAGTTGTGGCAGAATTCAACAAAGTCACTTATTGATTTTGTTTGTAGGTATGTAAAAACCCTCAATTGCAGTTATTTAATTTTTTTGGCATTTATTCAGTTTTTCCACGAAACTTTTTTAACAAACCTTGTTGTAATATGTGGTCAATAGAGTTACTAAAATTATGATATCTTCGCGAATATCATACATATTGTAACGAAAAATAGACCAAAATGTAGCTTACACTTTATATTATTTAAAAATAACAAAAAGTGAATTTCGGCAAAAGTGTCAGTTATTTAATTTTGACACGATGGGGACGATATAAGGTCACCCCGTTTTAAGTGATAATATTTAAAGGGCCGATTCAGCACAATAAATAAATATTTTTTTTGTAGAAAACACTATAGGTTTTTACGTGCTAGTTTTTGAGAAAATATAAGACTAAAGTAATAATTTTTCAGATATTATTATTTTATTAATTAAGGTTAAGATAAGAGAAAAAGAAAGTAAGGGCATTGAATTAAGAGAAGCGAAGCCGATGACGTAGTAAACTTTTTAAATTGTTAGGATGCTGTTTTAAATAATGATATTGTCATTGTTAAGGAAAATAATAAAAAATAAAATCTCGATTTTCCAAAAAATAATGATTGTATCCTGTTTCTATGATGTATGCAAAGACACTGTTAAAATATTATCACTTAAAATGATTTGACCTTATATAACACAATATCAATATTCTTTCCAGGCAAAAACAGTAGCGGAGCAGTTGGCAGCGAAGCTCAACACGCGTCTGAACTACCAGCCGCGAGACGAGAGCGCCTCAGAGCCGGCTGAGGAGGTGTTCCGCAAATACGAGACAGAGCTGGAGATTAACGACTTCCCTCAACAGGCGAGGTGGAGGGTCACCAGCAAGGTACGTGATTGTTGTTCACTAATAATAATTCTCCTACCGAATTCCGGTCTTGGCGGCCCCTCTCTAGAGAGATAGGCTAGGTACGCAGGAGATGTTATAGTGGCCAGATGTGTGCACAATACACAAGTGCACTCTCTGTTTGTTCACTCTCATTCATCCGGTGAGACGGCTCTGATCTGACCGGGGAGAGATCAGGCGCAGGACCAACGGCTTAACGTGCGCACCGAGGCACGGGGATGCCATCACCACCAACCTCCTGACTCTGAGCTGTTTCCGAGTAATTTCAAGGCAGAAACACCCAGAAACTAATTTCGGCCCGACACGGGATTCGAACCCGGGACCTCTTGGATATGGACCAGCGAACTAACCACTACACCAAGGAAGCAGTGTTTACCATCGTCTAGCTAGATCACTATAAATAGGTCATGGCACAAATTAGGTACGTGCTGCTTTTGTTATATCGTCTTCTCATATAAATCTTAAGCGACCAGATTATTGTCTATGACTTAATTACCCCGGCTCACAAGCTAGGTACGTAATTCGGTATTGATCTTGCGGTATGGATAATGCTCTACTAGATGACTGTTGATGAGCTATGCTGTAGACGGATTTTTGACCTGTTCTGTAAATTTTATATGATGTATTCTGGGCACATAAACAATTGTATTTGTATTTAGCTCAGGTTAATCATTCATCGTTTCCACAATAAATATCATTCATTTGTTCATTCTAACAAAATACGATGTTTTTTACATTTTTTTTGGGAAAAAGAACGGACATAGAGAATTACGAGTATAACAATAGAAATAGATGTTGTTGTTACGTTGCAACTCTATGTTGCATCCATATTTATCACTCTCTGATTACAAGAGAGTATTGTTTCAAGTGCGGTTGTGTGTTTTACTAACGAGAAACAATAGGGTATGCCTTATGATTATTTTACGTTTGTATATTATGTTGCGATGCGTGACTCTTGACATTTTAGTGATATCTTACTAATATCGTATTAAAATTAAACAGTTCTTGAACTTAAGGACATTCCTTGAGTGCAAGGTTGGGACGACCCAAAGATAACGTCTTGATGTTAAGGTCTCCAAAATAGGGCGTAATATCCTGACGGAAAATTTATACAAGTAATGGTCTTATAGGAATATAAACGTGATACTTTCAGCTCTACTTGCAAGGTAAAAAGACATATGAGAAATATGAGAGGCTTATATTTAAAATCAGTAAGCTCAAGTGGCAGTGGGCAGGGCACATAGCGCGTAGAACTGATGGCCGATGGGACAGAAAAGTTCTAGATTGGAGACCCTTCGACCAAAAGCGCAGCGTAGGACGTCCACCGACAAGATGGACAAAGGACCTTGTAAAGATCGCAGGATCGCACTGGATGCAGAAGCAGACCGCTCACAACCGGTCGTTGTGGAAAGCCGTGGAGGAGGCCTATGTTCAGCAGTGGACGTCCTTTAGCTGATAATGATGATGATGATTATATTTAAAAACCGAGTCTCAAGTAATAAAAACGGAGTTTAGTTATCACCAATTGTGTTCTATAATGATTCGTCAATAACCGAATTACGCGCACAACATCAAAATCTATCACCGCTTATCAGTCTAATAATAAATCAAACGGAGCATCCCGCAATAAATTATAAATAACTCAATAGTAATTGCACAACGTGCGCTGGGGTCAAATAGCACCCGCTGGGGATATGCCACTGCATCGCGGTAAACAACATGACATGTGACATTCAAAAGTTTCCATCCAATAGATAAGTGAGTGAACGCTTCCACAACTTGGATGTGATAATTTTAGACATTTGACGCCCTAGAATAGATTGGTGAGTCCGTACTAGGAAATATATGGAGAGTAATGTTATCATTACTATCATTCAGTTCTAGACCCAGTGGGTCTACATGCAGAAATAAATGATTTTTTGACTTGATTATTTTAATCTCGAGATTGTAAAAATTATTGTGTTACTGAATTCTTTCGTCAGTTAATTTATTCTTATTCTATTAGTTTACGACATACACTGAAAAACCGTGTAAGATTTTTTATTTGTATAATTTATCTTTCATAAATTCTTATTTTTTATAAAAAGGATGTATTCACAAATATCATGATTCATTTATCGTTGTTGTAAAAAAATTAACTCCTCGATTAAATGAGATTTTGTATTCTTGCACATCCTTGAAGTTTGGTTGCCCCTGAGATAACTTTGTAGGGCTGTATCCCTAGTAAGCTGTTTTTAGTGATAAAAAAAACTATTTATCAGCTTAGCCGTGACCCTTGGAGCAAAACATTTATTTTCTTGCTAAATGACGATAAAAAGGTACGCCCCCAAAGTTTGCGTCAACAGTTTTGAGGTCTTACTCTGTAACGTCCGTACTTTCGAATCAAGCCGTTGAAGCCGTTTATGTCTCTCAAGTCAGCATAACCTTTCGAGTGACAAGGATAGCTATATCAGAAAATATGAGAACTATGAGCGGTCTAAGTAGGCCCCCTTGCCCCATTTAACGATGTTTACTTTTTAAATCATTCACCTCGTGTTAAATGAAATGCAGATTAAATATTACTGTACGTTTATTTTATTTAATAACGCACATGACCAAAATTACAACATGGTTGTTTTAGAAGAGAAAAAAATATAGCGGCAGTGTTGCCTACATGCAAAACAAAACAGTGTTCTCGTATTATGAAATTAAATAATATTAAACTTAAATATAGTTTTAACAAGTTAGTTTTAAGTAGTAAATTTATGTTTATATTTTATTAAACATAGTTGGGCCGGGCCCTTGTTTTGTACATACAAGTATTACTGTTATTCAGTAACTATTTCTGAGATCAGACAATATTATAACATTTATTACTAATTTTGAGATCATATTTTTTATACAATGTTTATTTTAGTGTGTAGAGGTAAATTATTTTTATCAACTTATACTTTTTTATTATACACATTATAGGAACTTTAATTAACATGACAGGTACTTCAGGTAAGTATTTAGAATGGCAGAGGGCACAATTTTCTAAAAGATCGTACATATTTTTTGTTATTTGACATTTTTATTTCAGCTACCCTTACTTTACCATCTGGTCCAGGGATTGTCTTAATGATTCTTGCCATAGGCCAACTTAACGGAGAGGTGTTATCACATCGAACAATAACTAAATCACCTTCTTTTAAATTAGGATGAGAATGTTTCCATTTAGGCCGATTTTGTAATTGCGTGAGGTAATCCCTTGACCAGACTTTCCATAGATCTTGTTTAATTTTAGATAACATTTGCCAAAATTTTAATCTATTGATAGGCTTATTCGTGACATCTACTTCAGGAAAGCTCATCATAGGTGTGCCTATGAGGAAGTGCCCGGGAGTAAGATAATCATAACTAGAAATATCTGAGTTTGTCGGCAGCAGAGGCCTTGAATTTAAGATGGCTTCAATTTCTGTTAATACAGTGTATAGTGCTTCAAATGGCAAAGCAATATTTCCTACAATTCTTTTAAAATGGTGCTTAAAACTCTTTACTCCTGCCTCCCACAGGCCGCCAAACTCAGGAGAATAGGCAGGTATAAATTTAAATTCTATGTAATTATTAACACAGTAATTCTCAATGTCATCTACATGAGATTGAGATGTAAATAGCTTATACAGCTGATTTAACTCGTTTTGAGCCCCTTTAAAGGTTTTCGCATTATCACAATAAATTTTAGCAGGCATTCCCCGTCTTGAAAAAAACCGCTTGAGGCATGCCAAAAAGGCTTCAGTAGTTAGGTCACTAACCAATTCAATGTGGATAGCCTTTGTTGAAAAACAAACAAAAATAGCAACATAACCTTTGGTAACAATCGGTTTTCTAATTCTGGCTACCTTGAGATTGAATGGACCACAAAAGTCAACACCTGTCACTTCAAATGGTCTCAATGGAGTGACCCTATCCTGAGGAAGAGATCCCATAAGTTGCATAGATGCTGAGGCTTTGAGTCGAGCACATTTGATGCATTTATTGACAACTTTCTTGACTTCACTTAAGCCACTAATTAGCCAGAATTTTTGTGAAAGGGAACTGAGAACCAATTTAGCACCGGCGTGCATGAGGCGTAAGTGCTCTTTGTGAATAATAATTTTAGTAAGGTGACATGACTTTGGTAATATAATAGGATGCATTTTTTCATAGGGTATATCTATAGCATTGTGGAGACGTCCACCTACCCGGAGAATCTCATTTTTATCCAAAAATGGATGAAGACTAGACAAACCTGACTTTATTGAACAGCCATTTTTAATATTTTGAATTTCTTTATTAAAATGAAATTTTTGCACACCCTGTATTATAACAATCATAGCATTATTAAGCTCAGTTGGTGTCAAAGAATCATCTAATTTATTAGTAGATTTTAAGTTGTTATAAAAACGCAAAATGTAGCTTACTACCCTCTGAAGCTTAATAATGTTTGAAAATTTTTGAATTAATTTGATGACAAAATTTTCTGTATCTTCCTCATTAGTTTCAGACTCAATTACTCCACAAAATGCCTCCTGTCCTGTTATATTAGTATCATCAAATGAGGGAATTACAAATGTAATATCAGCTAATGAGTGATTAAAATCTGGATTTGACAGTTCTGATGGGCCATGCCACCATAGCTGGCTTGACTTTAATTTGTGAGGATCACAGCCTCTTGACAACAAATCAGCAGGATTTTTATTTGTACTAATATGTGACCATACAAATTCTTTGGTTAATTTTTTGATTTGAGTTACTCTAGTAATGACATAAGGATCTGATTTTATTTTAGCGGCTTCCAACCATGCTAAGACAATTTGTGAGTCACTGTAGAGAAAAACTTTTAAATCTTTGAATTTACTTTGAAGTATATTGAACACTCTGTTGGCAACTTGTGACAAAAGCAGAGCACTATTTAATTCCAAGCGTGGTATTGTTAAACTTTTATTGAGAGGAGCCACTCTGGATTTGGAACATAGTAAATTAGTTGAAATTGTCCCATCAGTATTATGAATCCTTAGATATAGACAACATCCAAGGGCTTTTATGGAAGCATCAGCATAACCCACTAGCTCTATTGTCGCCATACACTGAGAAGTAATTCCCCTAGGGACAGCAATAGTGCCCATCTCTTTTAAATTTGTTAAAAACTTATGCCATGTTGTTAAAATATTTTGAGGCAATATGGCATCCCATGTTACATTGAGAGCCCATAATGATTGCATAAATAGCTTGGCAATAACAATGATTGGACCAATGACACCCAAAGGATCAAACATTTTTCCTATAAAGCTTAGTATTTTTCTTTTAGTATCAATGTCATAAATATTAGTTTCAGGACTTTTAAAGGTGAGTTGGTCCCTTAGGAGATCATATTGCAATCCCAGTGTTTTTACAACATTGTGCCCATTAATATCAATATCGTCAAAACCTTTTTTATCATTGGATAGATCATTAAGTACTTGTGGGCAATTTGATGACCACTTATGCAGTGCAAAACCTCCTTTATTGAGTAAGTCAGTAAGCTCAATTTTCAGCTGTTCTAAGATTTTGATATCATCAGCTCCGGTAATCACATCATCGACATAAGTACTGGTAAACATAGCCTGAGAAGCTAAAGGATATTGCTCTCTATAGCGAAGAGCCAACTCTATTAAGCAACGAGTAGCCAAGAAAGTTGATGCCTTGAGACCATAAGTAATTGTTTGTAGTTGTAAGCAGCTCAATCGTTTATTGGGATCATCCCGCCACAGAATATTTTGCAAAGAAGTTTGTGATTGATTGATGCCAACACAACGGAACATCTTAGTAACATCACAGGTAAGTGTGTATAGGTAAGTTCTCCATAGCAAAAGTATATCAAATAGGTCACTTTGAACCACTGGACCATTTAACATTAGGTCATTTAGTGAAACCCCTTTTAGAGACTTCATTCCACCATCAAACACTACGCGCAGCTTTGTTGTAAGACTGTCTTCGTTGAGAACGGCGTGATGAGCTAAAAAGTATACAGGCCCACCTTGAATATCATAGTTAGAGATATCAACTACTTTGGCATGCCCCAGCGCAATATATTCATCAATAAATTCTTTGTACTGTCACACCCCGGACACTCGGAAGAAACTTTTCATTTTGGCCATACATTGACAGACGGCGTGTTGCACAGACGCTGCGTTTGTGTGCGTGCTATAAGGGTTGACAAAGTCTGTTACACCGGTCATAGCTCTTTTCACTTAATTGAACATATACCTAAACAACGTAATTTACTTTAATTTAGTATACATCGTAACAAGCACTCATTTTCGTAATGTCATATTCACGTGGTATCGTGGAGAAATAAAAAGATAGTATCTACCTTAGAAACACCTAATTTCACTGATCACATAAATATTACAATTATAATTTTTTAACTACATATAATTCTAAGGAATGTTACCTTTACCTATCGTTTTTAAAGTTGTTCACTGTAACTGAAAAGTTAAAATAGGTTAGTTAAGGTAGCATATTTTGTATGAAGTTACTTACTGTCTCTCATCTTTTGAGAAACGAAAAAAGCTTCTATCGGAGTAATTTCTCGAGGATGAAAGACACCCGTACACTGCACAGTACGTAGGCATCTCTCGTACACAAAACTTTGTTCTTCCGTTAACGTCGCAAACATGCGCGTGCCATGCCCGCTAGGCGACCCCCTAATGAGATCCCTAATTCCGGCGCGATAGTGAGGTAAGTCAGACTAGGGAGGGGAGGTGAGTGGCCGTTCTGTATGTAGTACTATTATATATTCTGTGGTACTGTGCTAAATACATAGGACTTTGTTTAAATTTTTTCTCTAATGAAAGGAACCTTTGAAAGGCAACTGAAAATGAGTCTCCAATTTGCAGGTCATCTAAATCTTTTGTTAAGGGCATATCTACTTGAAATTTATTTTCATTAAGAGAAACTGAATTTTGAAAACACTCTTCAGCTTTTTGGTGTTCAATAGTCATTTTTACTGCAGGTTGAGGAGGCGCTTCTGATATCCAAAATCGCTCCATTATATCCTCCAGCTTTGCATGATCATGTATAGCGAAATTAGTGACTAAGTTGTTGGTTTGTGGTAGGTTGTTATGAACTGCACCTCCAATGATATAACCAAATAATGTGTTTTGCAATGTAAGTCCATTTTCAAGTTTTATATGCCCATCTTGTATAATATTAAAGTAAATATCAGCCCCAAGGAGTATTGATATTTCTGATGGAGTGCTAAAATCTGTATCGGCAAGTTTTATATGAGATGGAATATCAAAGTCAGAAAGATCAATCTCTCTTTGCGGCAGATTCGATGTAATGGAATGCACAACATTACATTTTACATTAAATTGGACATTGTTGCTGGGACAATGCACTGTGATGTCCACAATCTTATTAATTTTGTTATTTTTGTTACCAATACTAATGATATTGGAATTTTGACATTTAGGTTTAATACCCAACCTTTCAATTAATGATTCAGTAGCAAATGATGCCTGACTGCCTGTATCAAGAAGAGCTTTGACAACAATCTCACGTCCCCTGATATCAAATAATCTGACTTTTATAGTGGGCAACAATATGTTTACAGAAGTAGTTTGGGAATGCATTGCCACTGCAGGCTTAGTTTTTTGCTCATTGACAGTTTCTTTATGAAGGAGGGTATTGTGTTTTTCCTTGCAATTTTTGCATACAAAGTTGAATTTACATTTACCTGAATGCACTTTGAGACATGTATTGCAAAGATTATTTGTTTTTACAAATTGAATGCGGTCATCTATAGATGCCACCTTAAAGTTAGCACAAGCATGCAAGCCATGGTTGGTTGCATTGCAATATGGACATAAAAATGACTTTGTGGCTACATTGGTAACCTTGTTAACAAAAGACTTTTTTGTTTCATATAAATTACTGTCTTCAAGGGCTATAGCGCGCTTTTCCAAAAATGAAATGAACTCTTCCAATGTTGGAAGTGTATCTGTGTTCCTGTCTAATTGATAAGCTCTGTTAGTGTATTGATCTAACTTTTTAGACAAAACTGAAATTAGCAACATATCCCATTTATCAATAGGTTGCTTTAAGTTTTTGAGTGCATAAAGTTGTTGTTGCACCTCTGAAATAAATGTGCGAATACAGGCTGCTGTACCTTTTTGCATGGGAGCAAGCTCTAAAATATTGTTTATGTGATGCATAATAATCCGGCTCGAAGGACCACTATTCTGCATGTTAAATGAAATGCAGATTAAATATTACTGTACGTTTATTTTATTTAATAACGCACATGACCAAAATTACAACATGGTTGTTTTAGAAGAGAAAAAAATATAGCGGCAGTGTTGCCTACATGCAAAACAAAACAGTGTTCTCGTATTATGAAATTAAATAATATTAAACTTAAATATAGTTTTAACAAGTTAGTTTTAAGTAGTAAATTTATGTTTATATTTTATTAAACACCTCGTTAGGAGAAATGTATTTTTGCTTGTAAGGAGATCGCATTGCCCTGACAGATAACCTTTGCAATTATTTATAAACGACAGTTATTAGTCTGTATATTTCCTCAGTGCATTTTCTAAGCTTGTAACAGTCAGACGAGATGCTGCTTAAACTCGCAATCATCGGTGCTTTGATTTTCTTCTGCATCAAAATGTTAAAAAGACAAAGGCATTGCTACTATTGTCACTAGTTTTAAAGGTATTTATTTAGTTTTAATGTATTATTTTGTGTCCTGCTGAGTACATCGTGTGACGTGATATAACTTTTAATTTACAAGTGTATTTAGATTTTGCAATAATTGACACACATTGCACTAGGTTCCTGTGACTTATTGGATGACTCATATAATGTTCATTAAATTGATAAGATACTGTCAAGTGTAATTTATCAGACGGCCACTTGTTGCCTAATCACTACATTTATTTGCATTCGTAGCAAATGTATGAAGAACATTGTAATATGAAGTACAAAACTTAAATCTTTAACACAGAAATGAGCAATGTTTAGCACTTAGTTTCATAACTAAGTTGCTCTCTCTTAGTAAGTGCAGTCATTTCGAAGGTCGAGATTTATGTAAGGATCGGTTACGCCGTCTTTAATGTAACTGTCACCGCAGCCATGTTTCTTCATACAGATTTTGACAGTTACTGTTAGCGAGCTTTAAATGTAGAGGGCGCTGTTTCTCATCAGATAATCAAACTTACATACTCTATTTCTCTATTCCAGGAGGCGTTAGCACTTATCAGCGAATACAGCGAGGCCGGCATCACGGTCCGAGGTACCTACGTCCCGCCGGGCAAAACTCCGCCCGAGGGCGAACGCAAACTGTACCTCGCGATAGAAAGCTCGCAAGAACTAGCCGTGGCTAAAGCCAAGTCGGAAATCACTCGCCTCATCAAGGAAGAACTGCTTAAGTTGCAGACCTCCGCCCACCACATGATTAACAAGGCTAGATATAAGGTGCTGTAATGTGATGCAATATAGGTTGGCATGTTCACCGTTGTTTCATTACTTTGTTGGTATGTAGGTAGGATTTACTGAAACCCTAAGGAAATGAAAATATAGTACCCACTGTATCTTGAACTCCCTTGAGTCCGAAGTCGAAAACTAATGACAAAACCCGGACATATCTTATAAAGGGCTAAGGGAAATATGACCAGTTCCTTTGCTCTTCCTACTGATACTATAAATGTGAAAGTTTATGGGGATATAGGATGTTTGTTCATCACGTTCACGTAAAAACTACTGAATGGATTTTGATGAAACTTTACAATAAGATATTTCGTGCATTGGAATAAAAGACATAGGCTATAATTTTTAATGATATTTAATGTGATCTGATACTAACGCGAGTAAATCCGCGGGGTGCCGCTAGTTTTAAAATAAAGCTCAGCATAATTATTATTACCTTCTTCTGAAGACAATGACGTCAAAGTTAAAGTTATGTAATACTAGATACAAGTATGTTACTCTTTATTGCACCATACAATGACAGTTACAAAATTGTACATTTTTGGCGGTCTTATCAGTTATCACTAGAAGCGATCTCTTCCAGACAATCTGTAATCAACCGTGTCTTAGACCCGTCGTTTATTACAAAATGAAATAAAAAAATACAAAAAACGTACATACTGTAAATATTCCATTATTAATATGTAACGATCTGAAGAGCCCTCGTGTTCTTTGCCATTATCGATAAGGAAGGACACAGAAATGGGTTACCCTGTCCAGATAAGCACATTTGCTATCAATCATTGTAATTACTTGCAGTGATGTCGTTCCATATTGAAAAACAATATTATCTTTTGAGTGGCCTGACTTTGTTGATGAGCATCATGCTCCTTTTCACGGTCCGAACTACTTGAAATGTAAGGTTGAAGTACCTATTTGTGAAATTTATAAGCAGGAAATCGTCAACAATGTAATAATCATTAGGTTTCTAAACCTCGGTATTTTTTTGTGTAAAATATTTAAGTTTACTACGTTTATCTTCTTAGTAAACTTACAAGAACCTTTCCTACACGAAAAAATCCAGGAACAGAACAAATGTAATTCAATCTAAATTAAACAAGTTTAATTACAAAAAAAAAATATTAGTTTTTATTCTTAGTTTTTGCATGTATATACTTATAATTTTTATTTCAAATAGTTTAATTACTAACTTAGCTTTAAAAATTAAACACTGATAATGAAGTGTCAAAATCTGATTAAATCGAATAATTGATGAACTGTAATGTATTTATATTTAAAAACTTCAGGCACAAGCAAATGATACAAATTTTAAAAGTCAACCATACTAAACAGGGAAAATACAGGCGACGAAATAATTTATGTTAGAAGAAAGACGAAAACTTACTTCAAACTATTACAAACTATAGTCAGGTTATACCTTGGTTTACACAACTTTGACAACGCTACCAAGCAAATCTCGACCGTTTGGAATGGATCTGCTCAATACCAAGTGGCTGTTATGAAAACCGAGCAAATATAATTATTGTGGAAAAATCATCCGAAATCATATTCTATAATATAAAAATTTATCGCAAAATGTGTTGGTAAGCGCATAACTCAAAAACACCTGGACCAATTTGGCCAATTCTTTTTTTTTAATGTTTGTTGAAATTCAAGGATGGTTTTTACGGCGGGAAAAATTCGAATAATTTCCGGAAACATCCTAAAAACAGCCCTTTTCTTTTTCCCATTCAAACGTTTTCAAACTAAAACGTAGAGTCAAGGAAGATAATAACTATCCATAAAACGGGGCCGGGGCGGGACGTGGCTTGGGAAAAGAAGTTCATTGGGACCGCTAGTCTTATATAAAAAGCCTGAAAAATAGTAAAAACGTGCTACATGCGTAAGCACATGTCAGCCCACGGCGCCACCCCTAAAAGAAACAGAGATTGCGGTCTTGTGCGCGTGCGCCGGAGCCGATACGCGGGTTATCGCGCGGGAAGATTCCACGGCAAACAACCAGCCTTTGCGTCTAAGAACGACGTATGCGACTAATAAGATAATGCGCGCTTATTAACACCGTATCAACTTCTGTACAGTTTGCGAGGTGGTATCGCGATTATTAGCTATTGATTGAAAAGCTATTTTCGGCATAGTTACAGTTGATAGACGCACTCTAACAAGCTGGTGCTTTACAAGGAAATACTCAATTGTATAAGTAGTTCAGTATAGTTGAATTGGTAACAGGTGAAGAGTAGGCTAATTTCCACCACCAACCCTAGACGTTCTTTTTATTTACTGTAGAAAACGCTACTCTGCCATAGCATGTTACTTTTCTATGTAAAAAAATAATTGAGAGTGATCAATGATAAGTTGGCCTAAAATATTTATTTATTTTTATTTAAAAACTTTATTGCACAAACAAAAGTGTTCAAAAGGTGGACTTAATACTAAAAGCATTCTCCTCTCCCAGTCATACCTTTAGGTCATGCAGAGAGATTGTGATGGGCGCAGGAGATTGTTGTAAATAGATATTAAAATTGCAACAAAATACTAAAGTGAATATTATATACATACCATAATTTACATAACTATAGGGTTATAAACTAAATATACTGTTTATAATTTATATGCATAAATACCAAAAACATAAATAACTAAGAATATACATACATAAACATATTTTACATGTTTCGCAATTATTGAATAAGAAACTTTCGCAGTTTATTCTTGAAACACAGTTTCGTCTCGGACCTCCTAATCTCCAGAGAGAGTGTATTCCACAACCGTGTAGCCGTAACTGTGAACGACTTGGACTGATAGGAGGAGCGATGAGCCGGTATGCCGGTAAAATATTGTAATTTCTTTTATTCGTTCGTTGAAATGTTGGCGATTGCAGGAAACTACCTAATTGTCGCAAAGACACATATTCTGCTCAATACTGATGATGAATATCAGGAACAAAGTAATCAAGGATATAAATTCAGTTTGGTTACTATCTGCAATCTCGAAGACATGTTTGAAACGATAAAATAACGATAAGATAAAATTTTACATAGACAAATGAGCAAAATCAATCTTCTTTCTTTCTTTTTTGTCTTCAGTTTAAATTGTGTCTTATGTTTGTAAGGTTGCATCAGTTCAATTAAGCTAATCAATGAGGAGTAATGTCGCTAATTAGTATAGTTTATCGTAAAAGAATAGGTCGAGGAACTCCAGACGGGATCGAGTGTGATGCAATTTCATTGGATTGTTTCATACTTATTAGTCTTAGCCATTACGGGTGTCTGGATAAGTAGGCGTATTTAAACCTAATTAATTAGTATTGACATGTTCTAAAAGCGTAGTGCTTTAGGTATTGATTGGCTTCGATTGCCAAAAGGCTCGAAATACTTATGGCCCACTTGCGTTTGTCAAGATTACCTTGTTTCCGGATTAAATTACCAATCTGTCTCTGTTAACATCAAATAACTGACAAAGACATAATGATGATCTAATCCAGAACTAAGCTAATCTGTCATGCGCAGTGGGCCTTATGTGCTATAAGTATGTTTCGTCTAGTTATAAAGTTGTTTATTACAAAGTTCGTTACAATTATTGCGCCACACTATCCTAAAATGCGTACTTTCCTCCATTGCCGATAACGTTGCTTGTTGTAACAGTTAATATTTGAACCGAATCTGCGACTGCGCCTGCACACGTCATTGATCTATCTTTACGCAGCACAATTTAATTGACGTAACTGATAAATAAGAAGTGTGATCTCTCACAACAAAATGTGTTACCATGTCACCTTTCTGAACCTTTATCATCCCGAATTAAAAAATATTGGGTTTATCAGATTTGACTGTGTCACGTGCTGAATCGAATGGTTGCTAACGACAAACAGTAATCGCTATCTTTGGTTTTATTGGCGTTTTTGTTTCTGGAATTATATAATGTAAATATTGTGAAATAAACCATGCTTACCGATACCGTTTTATCGCACTAAGTAAAATGTAATATCTACCTGACTATTATATCTTCTGTTCTTTGATATTTTTTTGGGTGTCATAATACTAACTTATCGGGTCATAGTTCTGTATTAGTGGATTGTCAACTATCTAGGTCACCGCCGTCTAACCAACTTAAAAGCCAAAATCGCTTGTAACTAGCGTCGTCTTTTGATCGTGTCAGCAATTTCGTTTGAAAGTGCTTAGGCACCCAGCGACCTCGACTGTATTTACCTACCTAAATGAAAAAATATGGTACAAAATAATCATCAGTATCGGTATAATCTGTTGGTTTAGTTAGGTCATACTACTTATTCTATTTTTATCCGGAAGTTGATGTATTTTTTATTGCAAGTGCATGTGCACAAGATCGAAGTTAGGTTCTCTAATTCAAAATAGGTAGGGTCTTAATTTACTTACCTACAACATGTTACTATTTCTATTTCCTATCCATTGTACTCACATGTAGTTATCATTAGGATTTATACCATTAGAAATTATTTGTATGATATAATGACGTTAGAAACACGTGCATAAATGATTACATTACGAAAACTATACATACACGTGCGTTTGTATCGTGACTTGGCTGTAACCAAACAACTCTTGTTTTGTATAGCACCAACGAAATTGTGATAAAAGCCACGAGATGACCACGAAAAGCAAGTGTTTTTTCCATTACTTCATGATAGCACAAAATATACATATATATTTTGTAATGATAGTCCGAAAAGTCACGTGGCCAGTAAACTAAAGCTGTCTGTAATTATCAACATTTTAAGTAAAGCACGTGTATATAACGTGTGTTGCGTTCTCTACACGAATACTCTACTAAGGAACACACAAAAATAGTATCTGTTTTTGTAGGATTAGAGTAAGTATGGAAATGGATAGGTATGAGTTCTTAGGTGCCTACTACCAGGGCCCCTATTTTTGAATCACTTGCTTGGATATGGCGAGTGATTTTCGTTCGAAAACGATTTTTTTTCTATGACTTTTGACACTACGTCGAACGAAAATCACTCGCCATCTTGAAGCGAATGATTCAAAAATAGGGCCCCAGAGACCTTGCCCGTGTATTATTCCGAACTTGTAAATACTTTTCAACGATAGCAGAATATTGCTACGGTTTGATTGGCTGCTTCAAAAAGTAAATATTTCAGAAAACGAGGACATGAGATACCCTAACGGAAAAGTTAGATATTATTTACGTATTGATATTGACTTACTCCTTACTAGAAAAAAAAAACTACAAAACCGTTATCCTGCCTTAATTGGGCTGCTAAGACTGATGAAAAGCGAATGCATGTAGCGGAGATGAGAATGTTAAGATGGATGTGTGGGGTTACAAGAACGGACAAGATAAAAGAAATGAGTATATACGAGGAAGTCTGAAAGTGGCACCGATAACTGAGAAGATGGTGGGACATCGTCTGTCTTGGTACGGTCATGTAATGAGGAGGGAAGAAAACCATGTAACAAAAAGAGTGATGAGTATGAATGAATGTTAATGGATGGAAGAGAAGAGGCCGGCCGCGAAAGAGATGGATGGACTGTGTGAAACAAGATATGAGTGTGAAAGGAGTGGATGATTCAGTAACGAGTGATAGAATAGTGTGGAAGAGAAAAACATACTGCGCCGACCCCAGATAAACTGGGAAAAGGGCAAGCGAATGATGATTGACTTAGTCCTTACTCTGTTTAATCTATTTACACAAAGGTTTAGAACTAAGATTAACTACTTTTCTGACGCGTTAATAGGTAGTTACTATTTTTTCGTTTGTAACAATGTTTTTAGATACAATCACAGAAACGCATTTATAAACATTGCACATTGTAGTACCTACAACCTACACCTGTTCTCATAATTCGTTTTTTAAACTGCGTTGTGAGTAGTTATTTATTAGAGTAGTTTTTTTTCTAATTGAATGATACAGTTAACTTACTTATCTTTTCAGATAAATCGGGCGTGGACATACTTATCTTAGGTTTTAAAGTAGAATGGTAAATTATAACGTATTTAAGCAAAATGTATCAAGATTAAACTATCACTCACTGCTCGGCATATTTACAGCCTTGAAATGTGATCATCTGGGTGATAATCAGATAATGATAGTGGCAAAACCTATCATATCGCATCGCACCACCCGCCACGATATTACGCGTGATTTTACATCCGTTCATCATACTCTTTTTAGAGTACTGTGCGTGTAACAGGTGATATTATTAAAAGCTAGTATCAGTCACGCTAATACTGTCTCTGGGTGTGACAGTGATAAGGATTAACTGATAATAACAGGATCATGCCGAGCCCACGAGGTGTGTCACTGGGTTTGGTCAGACTATTAAGAAATCTTTAAATTGGTAAAAAAATAAAAAAAAGGTTTCAAAGACAAGCCGGGCGCAAACAACGGACCATTTTCCCTACATAAAAATAAAAATTAAATAATTAAGTTATTGAGGATTTGTTGATGTTAAAATATTTACATACATAGTTATTTTGTCATTGAAATTTAAATGAGGCGTATGTGCTATGGATATATCTACTCTTCATTACTTACAAGAGTTTTTCGTCGTGAATGAAGGACCCATACAACGATTACAAAGTTGCCAATCGGTGGCCAATTCATCATTTAGCTCCGTTCACTTAATGTAGACACAATTAAAATGTAACGTTTATAGGATCTTAGTACAGAAATACATAGTAATTAACTCATTGTTATGCAATGATTAATGCGGTGTTGACTCGCGTATGCGCGTGCTATCGGGGTAAACTTTCCATTGATGTTAGATAATAATAATATGTATTTCTGCAGAAAATGTACAGTGAGTTCTTGTGTCTATTTATAGCCTCTTATCAATGTAACAATTTCTTCATTTATCAAAATAACAGATTTGGGGAAGGTTGCGATGCTTCGACGAAAGGCGTTAAATGTATAAATGGTACCAGTATGTTAACTTACTAACATAATACAATTTATTATAAATGCCTCGGAGCAAATAATTTAATTTCATTTCAGTATGGGGAATATCTAGTGATCATCATAACTATTCAAATTTCAAACTAAACTTATTACCTCTGTTTGAGTTTAAAAAAATGTGTGCTTCTAATTTTAAAAAGTATTCATTGAAACTTTTGCTACTGAAATAATATTGTAATTTAGAAAATAGGTTTAAAAAACTAATTAGTTTATGCCATTTCAGCTGATTCTATATGTTTTAAATTTGTTGTTTACGTAGGATTTATACATCTTCTCGGTTTTAATCCGCATAAAGGCCTGGGCCCCTATTTTTGAATCACTCGCTTGGATATGGCGAGTGATATTCGTTCGAAAACGATTTTTTTTCTATGACTTTTGACACTACGTCGAACGAAAATCACTCGCCATCTTGAAGCGAATGTGTTAGCATCCAGCGTTAAATATCCTAGTGATACGTAAGCAATGTTGATATTTGATGCGCAAAAGCATGCGGCGCGGGAGGGGAAATAGGTGACAGAGATCGAATCCTGAAGGCATTCGGGCGTGAGCCTTGAGTTGTGGTAGAAACGTATTAGTAAAATAATTGTGGATATCGTGATATAATGGTTATGTGATGTAAGCTGATTGATTAGTAGTAAAAGTTAAGTGATTACCAAGGAATGTATTAAAAATCATGAAAAATATAAAACTATTCAAGAACAAAGGATTTTATTGAGAGCTATATTGACCAGCGTTAACAGTCAGAAGTGACAACACCTACCTACCCACCAGACGGCCATTGGTATGTATTTATCTGTATTACGAATATTGATGAAAAATGAAGTACATTTTTACAGTTTGTTGATTGGACAAGGTGCTGACCACCTTAACTGAATGATGATGATGTGATGATGATGTTAAATTGAAGTGAAATAAATCTCAATTAACGCATGAATTGATGTGAAATGACTTCTTACCGATTTTTGAGTTGATTTGGATGAATTGCTGTGAAATAGCAATATCTACTTTGATAAAATAATTACAATGCAATAGAGAAATATAGTACCTGCATAGGGTACCTACTGAGTACAGATATAAAACCTCAATCGATTGACTTATTGTGATTAGTGTAACAAATATTTATCTTAATGTCCTTCATTAAAAAGGAACTCTGAGAATGCTTAGATTCAAATAACTCTTGATCAGCGCAACTAAATTAATTGACATTACAAATTGGAAATTGCCCTAGAATTTTAGTAGAATGGAGGAAACTAAAAATTATGTGGAAATGAAATAGTTAATGAAACCAGCCCAGTCAAAAATAAGGTTTATAGTTTTATCATCATGAATCAAAACCACGTTGTGATGTAAAAAGGTAAAGATGACTTCTGTGTATTGCACCTATTTTTATAATGACGTGCTAGCTAGTAGAGTTTTTGGAAGTGATTTTCGATGGCAACAACGCGCTCAGGAACGCGCACCGAGGTCAAGGCATAGTGTTTACATTAACACCATTAAGATAAGTCGCCGTGTAGGGTGACTATGATTGTGGGAGGTCCCACTTTGTAAGAATACAAGCTGTCCTAACCATTATGTACGGGCATTTACTTGAGTTACCAGAAATAGCGATCGAAATGAATAACAAAATCTAACACAAGTTCATTCATATGTAGGTATAGAGGTAATACCTCAAATAAAGACTACTTATACCTACCTGAAATAAAATGAAACTGACTTAAAAATGACAGTCGATAGCTTCGATTTATTAGACTTTAGCAAATGTGATCAAAAATATATATAAGTCAGAGGGTAAAACTGATATTACTTTGTAGTGTCTATGAGACTAATTATGAAACTAGTGAGTAGCTATCCATAAAAAGGCATAATAAATAAGCAATTATACCTACTGATATTGATATAGCCAATTATGATAACATATTTACAGTTTTTAAAATTTAGTTCGACTGTAATATATTTCTTTAATTTTGTACGAATTATTTGATGGATATTCGAGCACCTATTCTTAAATTTGTTACTGCAAACAGATAGATAAGGATTACATGTCGTTAATGACAAACTTAATTGAACTCGATTTACAATTAGTAACAAATCTTAAATTTACTATAATTTATTGCCAGTGATTAGTAATATAAGTAATTAGTGAATATTGTCTTTTGACTTGAGATGTCAGTTAAATAATAATTAAATAAAAATACTAGTAGTTAGATGATGACAGATGAGAAACTATCAGTTGTGCCTACAGAAAATTAAATTTTAAAATTATGGCTGAGTTCCGTGATGTAAAATTACCTAGTTATAAGATAAGATAAGATAAGATAAGATGCATTTATTTACTCAAAACATGTGTAGTCATGTACATAACAGGTGTTATTCAGTTGAAGTATCAACATGTCTTGCCGATAGCCGGCATGTAAATATTAAATTGACAACGAATACAATTTTAATTTAGATACATACAATAAAAATAGTAATGTCACAACAATAATTATCAAAATAAACTTATAAATTAATGTCAATCAAGATTTATTTATCATTAAAGAATTCATTTATATTATAATAACATTTATCTATTAGGAAACTCTTAAACTTATTTTTAAATTGAGTCAGTGGCAGGCATTTGTACTGGTTGGGGATCTTATTAAAGATTTTTTGTGCCATGCATAGAACACTATTATGTAGCAGCGCTTTTTTCGATAGATGAAGGCACAGTCTATCCCCATTTCGCCTATTCCTTGTAACAAGATCCGAGAGGCTCGGGAAAAGATGAGGATTAGTTTTCACAAACAGAGCCATTTCCATAATATATAATGACGGAAGAGTCAGAATTTTGTGCTTGACGAATAATGGCTTGTAACTTTCTATGGTTTGGGATCCGAACATCGAGCCTAAACAACGTTTTTGACTTTTAAAGGCTATTTCTTTATGGGTTGAATTGCCCCAGAATATTATTCCATATCTCAGTAGAGATTCAACCAGCCCATAGTATGCAGTGAGTAATGCGTCAGAGTTTACTGTAGTAGAGAGTCTATGCAATGCGAAAGCTGAGCAGCTAACTTTTTTACATAACTCATCTATGTGGTGCTTCCAGTCTAATTTTTTATCAATGTTTAGGCCTAGAAATCGAGCCGTATCTACTTGTTCAATTTTTTTGTTCTGATAAGAGACTTCGATTTGTGATAAATTTGAACTTCTTTGACTAAAGTGCATTATATGTGTTTTATTAAGATTAATTTTCAAATTATTATTATTAAGCCATGCAATTAATGATTTTAATGTATTATTTATGTCAGAGTTATATGAAATTAGAATGTCAGATTTATTAGGTTGTATGTCATCATTACATTTTATAGTCACTGTGCTGTCATCAGCGAACAATGTCATAGGGTGTTTAGTGGTTTTTGGCAAGTCATTTATATATATTATAAATAGTAGGGGTCCCAGGACGCTACCTTGGGGAACTCCATAAGTCACATTACGTTCTTTAGATGAATATCTTTCTTCAGTTCTAGTTTTGACGTTAAGCTTGAGTATTACTGTTTTTTGTCTACGATGAGTTAAATAAGACTGTATCAAACTTAATATGGTGCCTCTTATGCCATATGCCTCAAGCTTCAGTGCAAGTATATTATGATCAACATAGTCGAAAGCCTGAGTCATATCGCAATAAATATTGTAGGATCAAAAAAAAAATAATTAAAGAGACAAATATGAGCTTAAATATTAAATATAAGCCTGACCTTATCTGGCTGTATGTATGTACGATTTCATTTTGTTGACGATGTTATTTATGCTCGAACTCATGTTTCATAAAACTGGGTATTAATCTCATAACGAGGTAATGTTAAAGTGATTATCACAATTAAGAAATACTCTTACTTAATAAAAAAAAAATGCACAAAATACAACTAGAAGAAACTAAAGATGAGAAGATAAGATATAAATGCAACCTGTAAATAACCAAAAGAGAAATGGAATCTCTAACCAACTGCTCTATTAATAGAAAATCTTATACGTGTCAAGAGTTGTAAAATATTTGAAACATAGTAGGTATACGAATTATTTTCGGTAGCCTACCCTATAGGGTCACTTATCAAAGTTTAGTGGTGACGTCTCTATATCTTGGTTGAATTATGAAGTTAACCCAAATAAACGAACTTTGAATGATTAAATTGATGATTTGCAATTATCTTATCTAAAGTGTTAGAAAAGAATGAAATTAACAAATATTGAGATGGTTCACGACGTGTTTGGTGTAGTGGTTAGCGCTCCTGACTATAGTGCCGGCGGTTGCGGATTCGAATCCCGCAAAGGGCAAATAGTTTTGTGATCAGCACAAGGGAGAAAAATCCTTATTTGGAAACCAAGACAATTGACACGTTGTTTGACGCATGATATTTATTTAACCCATGAACTCATTAAAGTTTTGAAGTAGACTTTAGATAGAACACGACAGTGTACTAAAAGAAGTGAAACTCATGCTTTGAAACTTTGTCAATTACGACAAATGATCAACCGAACATTATACCGATTAAATTCTTATTCAAGCTGTTATGTAGTTAACTGAATAATCGACACAAGAAGTATTTAAATTATTACTTGAGTAAGTAGTCATAAAACAATTTGTTTTAGTTATAACATGGCACGTTATATGCGTACATGCATTTCACGTGACCTAAAAGTCTGTATTTGTCAGTCAAGGCAATATGTAAGTCGAATGATACAGATGATGTTTAAATAATAGAAATAATTATTAAAAAAAAATAGAAATAATTTTTAATAGAAATAATTAATAAAAAAATAATAATAAATCGAATGAAAATAAACTGATATCGAAATAAACTGAGATGGTGAAATGTAGCCCAAAAATAAATAAGTTTGGTTTTCTTGTGCTAAGTGCTAGAATACAAATGACGAAATGAAAAGATGAAATTGATCTTTATCTTCCATGAAACGAACTTTGTCACTCAGCGAGTGGACAATGAGATATTGTACCGCTAAATTAGAGCCGACATTTACTGTAGTATCAGTTATGTAAGATTTGCTGCAATGTGCATAGTACTTTTGAGCGAAATACAATTGCTTACTCATGATCAAAGAGTAAAATGATACTCATGATATTTAGCAGATGAAAATAGAATTAATGATGTTATTTGAGAGCAATAGTTGAAATTGAAATAGGATGAGAAATATTAATCTCACAGTACCTAATGTACTTTAGTAAGATTTTCGATAAATAAAGAAAGAAAAAAAAAACTAAAGGACTGCTGTTGTTTTGTAGTTTTAAAATCGTAATAGAGTAAAGTGATTCACACAAGGACCTTCTCGATGATGATTTTAAGTTTGAAGTGATTATGAATATTAATTCTAATGGATGATGCTCCTAGATGTTTACAGATCGAATGTGTACTTTATGACACTTGATTGAAAAGCTCTAGTCGACGAGAAGAGCTTCTGTTGATTACTGTGGTTGTAAATTGAAATAAACTATAGTGATTCACATAAGTACCTACTCGGTACCTAATAATTTTGAGATTGAAGTGATTATAAAAATGAATTGTAACTGATGAATGATGATGCTCCTAGATGTTTACAGATATATGTACTTTAGTATGACATTTGATTGAAAATCTCTATATAGTTGATGTGAAGGACTTCTGGTGATTACTGTGGTATGAAATCGAAATAAAGTTTAGTGTTTCACATAAGTACCTACTCGGTACCTGATGATTTTGAGATTGAAGTGGTCATAAATATGATTTTTAATTTATGATGCTCCAAGATGTTTCAGATCTACCGTGGTGCAAGCGGCGCGCACTTACGAGTGTCGCTGAGGCCGAAGCATGCGCGGCATTTTATGTGTTGTTGAATTGACTTTGATATTCTAAAGGGCAGACCGAAGTACTAGTGGTGCTCACGTTTTGACGTGATTGGTAACCGAGAGTACAAGCGGATTTAACCTATGAATATGAGGAGACCGAAGTACTAGGGGTGCTCACATTTTGACGTGATCGGTAACCGAGAGTACAAGCGGATTCCCAATGAGATACGAGACCGTAGTACTAGGGGTGCTCACGTATTGACGTGATTGGTAACCGAGAGTACAAGCGGATATGATATATGATACTGAAATACTAGTGATGCTTACCAGGGCGATGACCGAGAGTACAGAAAGATTTCACGTAAGAAATATGTGAGATGATAAATTAATGAGACGAATTGTTAACAAAATAAAGAAGAGCAAAGAAAATAAAAATGACACATCTCAATTTATTCATAGAATGCAACTAAAAGCAAGACGTTGTAAAGGAAGTAAATGAAAGATAACTCCGATAGAGTAATTAGCAGTTAACAAAATAAAGAGGAGGAATACAGTAAAGAAAAGAAAAATGACAAATCTCAGTTTATTCATAGAATGCAACTAAAAGAGTTTAAAACGTTGTTAAGAAGTTGATGAATGATAACACCGATAGTGTAATAAGCAGTTAACAAAATAAAGAGGAGGAATACAGTAAATAAAAGAAAATGACACATTTCAATTTATAAAAGCAAGACGTTGTAAAGAAAGTTAATGCAAGATAACTCCGATAGAGTAATTAGAAGAGATTGTCACAGCCGGCAATAGACAACTTTGAACATATCTATCAATCGACATATTATCACGAAAGAGACGTACAATATGCTGACATGACAGCAGTGACCAGAGTTTGGCGAGTGGAAGTATAAGCAGATTTGGCATAAAATGAATCCAACCAGGCAGAGAAAGATAACCGGACGTTAGCAGATGCCTGCAATGTACTTTACAATGCTATGTAATTGATGACCGAAACACTGTTAGGCCCGCTGAGGTCGAGGATTCTAAATATAAGTGGTATCAGGTATTCCGTAGTGCTAAACGGTCTCCGACCTATTAAATGGAAGGCGTGCCGAAGCACAGGCGGTTCCATTTTATTTGATTATTAATTAATATATCGAATAAGTAGATTTCTAATGATTTTAATGGTTTATGATCCATAGTTTACATAGAAAGTTATTTTGATACTATGCCAACCTTAACAATTTGTTTAAGTGTCCTTCTTTTAAATTAAATTACATTTATTTTCTATTGCAAACTTTCTGATTTTATGAGCATTTACTGATGCATAGATGCCATTTTATTAATTTAAAGAAAATAATTCACTCGTAATATTTCGTGAAATCTTATGCACATAATATTACAATATACAGGAAATGGCATAGTAAACTGATTAAAAAAAAAGAGATCATAATTGTTTTGTTTTGTTTCACATAGACCCAGTCAAGAATGTCCGTTAGCTTCCGTTGAGGACTACAGCTGAGACACGAAACACGTTGAGTTCAACTACCAAGCAAGAGCAAGGGACCAGTTCGATTGTGTGGATGCTATACGATCTCAATAGAGCCCGATTGGATTTATGCTTATTTCTCCAGGACGCATAATGTCATTCAGATTACCGATTAGACCACGTAGCGTAGTAGACTACAGACCTAACTAACGACCACTCAAAGACAGAGGGAACAATACTGTAGAAGAGATGACTTGATGTTGATGAGATGTGTATATGTATATGTATTGTTTG
Organism: Pyrausta aurata; assembly: GCA_963584085.1. NCBI lineage: Eukaryota > Metazoa > Arthropoda > Insecta > Lepidoptera > Crambidae > Pyrausta > Pyrausta aurata. The sequence goes on along the minus strand of OY757269.1, from coordinate 4,435,958 downwards.
TTCATACACGTGTACGAGAGCTATAACGTTTATGCAGTATTTAAACATTATCTTATGAAACAGGTTAATAAATTATACTTTCATATAAAAAAAAACATTGTAACTAACTGAGTAAGTGTACAATTGTATAAGTTGTGAAGTTGTATTTCAGAGACGGAAATATTTATATATAGACCCTTAAGAGTACATCTAATTTTGACAATGAATTGCTGCCTCAGTTGTCGGACTATTTGAATATGTGAACACTAACTAAACGTGATTATCTTAAGTAGATGTGAGTAAATATACTTCGAGAGAATGTAGTAGAATGAATAAAACATCCAAGTCATCGCGAGTCTATCATGTACCTTCGTCACTAAAGGGTATTATGAATTTTGTAGCGATCTTGATGGAAGCGCATACTTAGTAAATAATTTTAAAGTTTTTAAGTTAAGGTTTGTTTTAAATTTGTAGTATGACATTTATGAAATTTTATAATTGACATTATGTTTACTGTTAATGTTTAATAATTTCCAAAGGCAACGAAACCAAACAAGTTTGATAATTAAGTAAAAGTAGAGTAAGGTTAGCCTGTAAGCATCTCACTGCTGGGCAGGCCTCTCCTCAAGTTGATAATATTTTAGAGAATTTTACCGATCACAAAGTATAAATACGATAAAACATATTCGGTAACGAGATATTATGTACGCTAAAGAACAGATTCAAAGACACATACATAATACTCGTATTTGTTAAGATTTGTTTTTAACATAAATTACATTTTGTGCGAAATTGCATAATATTAATGTATTAACTTGATTTAGTCAATAAGTACTGTATACTAAAATATTTGTTCGATGTTAAGGGAACCTATATTTCATAAAACTTTATATTTCCAATACACTGTATTCTATGAAAGATTTTGAGAAAGTAGTTTAGCAAAACACTTAACAAAATAATACATTAATGGTAATTTTATTGAGGAAAATATTAACAGTAGATTCGTTACTCAATTATTCTTTCCTATACTCGAACCTATCTAGCTGTACTCATAAAGAGCTCAATTGTAACTTAGAAAGTTGACTTATATTTAATTAATGAGTAAGTTCGTTTTTAGTTCTATCTTAGATATCTTATCTGTTACCACAGAAGTTATAAAAGCTTTAATCTATCATTTACTGCTTCGTGCAAGGAACTTAAAATACGGTTAAAGTATTGTTTCGATTAGATATATTGATTCACCTAGTAGATTATTGATACATAATATTAGTAGATTATTAGTACAGAAATTAGAACATGGCACCGGTAGTTTTTGCATAATTGAAATTTATTTTCCAAATAATTTTATTTTATTTACATTGCCTTGTACGTGAATCAAATTGATTCTAACTACTTACTTACATCATGTATTAGCATTGCAACTGAATTCATCAATACCTACTAACCTATTAGATAGAGTGTAATATAAAATAAAAACAAACATACACTGTCTATTCTAAAAATGATGACATTTTATCGTCCTATTTGCCAGTGGCGTGATAACGCCCTATTGAACTGTTTTTATAATAATGTGTAAGGCAATCTATGAACGGGTGAATGTAGTGATAAAGAGCTTCACTGGTCTTAGTGATGAGAGCTTTTACTTCTTTCCATGAGCTTTATATAACTATTCCATAGTTAAATCTTTTAAGTATTCCATAATTGATCAAGTCAGTATTTTTTAAAGTGATACATATTAGCCTTATTCATTATTAATAATTAAAAACATTTGCATTGATGCCGTGAGACATCCTGTTGTAACGTGTTTTGGCTAGTTTGCAAAATAACTGAAATATGTAAATGATAAATTTAAAGTATTCATTTGTATTATAGTTAAAACTTATTATATTCAAAATGTAATAGATATTTATCACTTAGGATTTAATGTGAAGTGAAGTCACTTAATAGATATATTATGTATAGAGACATACATAGGACGTTCGAATGGCCGGAACGGAATAGGGACATTCCGTGATCAGGACGGCCGACTGTTAGCATCCAGCGTTAAATATCCTAGTGATACGTAAGCAATGTTGATATTTGATGCGCAAAAGCATGCGGCGCGGGAGGGGAAATAGGTGACAGAGATCGAATCCTGAAGGCATTCGGGCGTGAGCCTTGAGTTGTGGTAGAAACGTATTAGTAAAATAATTGTGGATATCGTGATATAATGGTTATGTGATGTAAGCTGATTGATTAGTAGTAAAAGTTAAGTGATTACCAAGGAATGTATTAAAAATCATGAAAAATATAAAACTATTCAAGAACAAAGGATTTTATTGAGAGCTATATTGACCAGCGTTAACAAATGATTCAAAAATAGAGGTACTATTGTACAAGCCTCTATGTATTTGCCAACTTAAATCGGACGTTATTTATCACGCTTCAACCGTGACCACGAAGCGATTAGTCGGAATGTTTTTATTATCATACTAATATCATGACGATGATGCAATGGAGTGAACACTTACCGGCGTCTTATCACTTCTAGTTATCACTAAGTAGTAGGAAGCGATCGTGGATATAGATACAGTCACGTCTAGCAAATAACGTTGTATCTAGTTAAGTACAATTGTGAACTAGATAAATATAGCCAAAAGCCACGTTGCTGAGTGCTTAGTACTTTGTTTATGGACCGAAAACAAAGTATAACACTTTATTAGGCCTTAATGCTCTTAATAAAACGAAAAAGCATGCTTTCTTAATCCAAAAAGCAGATTAAGTATGGTTCAAACTTTTCGTCATATCATTCATACTTATGCACACCTTTACATTTCTTCACGTCTTGTAAAAGTACTAGTTGAGCAGAGCTTTCAGACCTTAAATGAAATAATAGAGCTTTACAAGAGATGGCGCTCTTTAAAGCTTGTAACAACAACTATGCGCCTGCGCCTTTGAAGCTACCTATAGATCATAATAGATGGCGCTGCCAGTATCATTCGAAGCAAAATTGCGTTGAAAAGTTTAGATCTGAGAAATGGCAGTTTGTTATGAAAAGTAGGAGAATGGATCATTATAATAATCTCGATCTCTTTTGGAAACGATCTACATAACTTGTTGCGAGATAAATATGATTATGAACCTACGGGACAAACAAAAATAACGCAATATGGTAGTATTTTTAATCATCCTAAATTCCTCATTATAAGTGTGTTCTAACCATAAAATTAATATTCCTATCGGAAAGGGATAATAATTCTATGGTTCTAACATTAATTTATTGAATCTATTATTTACATGGATAAGTGTTATATTAACACTATAAAAATCTTGGATCCGTAATTAAATACATTTTTGGTGATTGTGATTTTTCATGGTACTTTTACTTTTTCCTGGACATTGTAGCTTGTAGAGCTAATATGTAAGCGTAGTTAGCTTACATATTTTGCACATGTCCAATTAGTTTTTCTGATTGATTACTTCTTCGCATACTTTTGTTTTTACGAATAAGGGGTCGGCCTTTCTCGTTCGATGACGCCAGGTCATTCTGTCCTGGGTGCATCCAGCTGATTTTCTGTCAATTTATTCATATAGTAACTTCCTTTATTTTTTGGTGATCAACCGGTTACTGCTGTTGTTAATAGGTGTGTTGTTTTTAATTGCACAAGTACATTTTCCCGGTCGTTGCCAAATTTTGTGACGTTATTATCTAAATCATCCAAATTAAATACCTAATCGGTCTTAGATTACCCTTTGATAACCTCTAAAAATCTTCATCGATCTTTATCATCTTTTTTGGGATTCGATTTTCGTATCAATTATTTACCTTCGTAAAAGAAGGAGACCGTTTAATAAGATATCCAATCCTAGATATTAAAATCTGATACTACTAAGAACAAATTCGAAATACGAAAACCAATCCATCAATAGCTTGATAGGTAGGAGATTCATATACATTCAGTAGCAAACTAACATCTCATTTAGCATTAATTTGCAAACGACTACGAAACGTTTAGTTTACATACAATACGTAAGTACAATGTATCATTCACAGCGAGCGTCGCGTGCGTAGTATCTGTGTATTACTTACTTGTTCAGTAAACAGGAAAGTTTCCAGCCATGTGCGAGTCATAGGTGCATGCCCTTAACCTCCTTCGCTATTTGTTGACATTTCAACACTGTTTTTTATTATGCCCATCTTCCAGAATGTTATTTCGAGCAACTGATAAACTCCTTATCAAATGACCTTAGCTTCGCGTGCCACTGTTTTTTTTTTCGTATTGTTTTCGTCTCGATATTTACATTTCAGAACGTAGACAGTGTGTGATTGTGTGCTGTATAATGTTTATGTGTAACTTGTTGTTTGGGTGTAATACTTAACTATAGGGATATGAAATTGAAATGCAGAAATAGAATTAGAAATAATATATTTTTTCTGTAACTTACTTTCTTGTTCACAATTTGTGAAATCTTTTCAACGATAAAAATATAACAATGCGACCTCAGTAAGGCTCGATACAACATTTCTTATACAATAATAATTATTACTCTTTAATATCACAAATAGTCTTAAAGGCTACTTTCATTAAAGCTTCTCGTTCAACTTACGAACTACTTTTCCCTACACTAATAAATCGTGAGATCTGGTCGTCTTCAACTTCACATGAGCAACACTGAACTTGGATCAGGCGGACACAAGAGGAGCGGCGGCCCCGAACGGCGCTAAACAGATGTGACCGCGGAGCCGGGTCCCCCGACCCGGGCCCACGGCTTACCAAGGCCGCCACACCGCCGGGCTCTTGGTGAACGAGGCGCTGGTCGTGCAGTCCAGAGGCGTGTTCATGTGAACTGGCGAAGCTGGCGGCGAGGGGCTCACGTAGCCAGAGGACGACGATGAAGTAGACAAGGCAGGGCTGGGCGGGCTGGCCGGTGGCGTATCAGATCCCGCCGCGGCGCGCTGCATATCGTTCAGCTTGTGTCCGAGGTGCGTCATCAGCTGAGTTCCCAGCCTCACGTCCACTCCGGGAATCGAAGCCAGGCAGCGAGACACCTCGTTGGCGGCGTGAGTGAATCCGGCGCGGAAGCGGTCGGCGTCCACCGTCGGGTTGAGCGACAGGCGGCGCTGGCGGCGAAGTTTGTGCAGATGACGAACTGTCAACTCCAAAATATCGGCTTTCTCCAATTTGGCGACGTTTTCACCCTCCGACTGGAGAGCGCTGACCATCAACTCCTTGAGTTCGTCGAGGCAGCGGTTGATGCGAGCGCGGCGTTTGCGCTCGAGCATCGGCTTCATAACTTTGCGATATTGGTAAGTGCGCGAGACGGGCTGCGGGCCGTCGTCTGCGAGCGAGTAAGCTATCTCGTAAGACATGTTGGGTTGTGTGAGTGCGTGTGGTTGGTTTGAGCGTTGAACGCGGAATGCGGTCGGAGCGGCCGGGCGGGGGCTTATATAGGGAGCGGAGGGCGCGCGATCGTGGGAACGCACGGAGCCGGCGAGTTCCCACACGCGCCACCTGTGCGGAGCAGCTGCCGGCGGGGCGCGGGGGGAGCCGCGCGTGCGCGCCGTAAACAATCGCGCGCACGCCGCGACGCCCGCGCACGCCCGCTCAATTCACTCAATCTACTTGGCTACCGATCGCCTAGGCTAGGTTTAGGAGCGATTAGAAAATCTAGCTGAATGTTTCCGAAGCGTGGGCTAAGTGTTGACTCTACTGCAGATTGTTTGCTATTGCACTTGTCCTTATACCGTCCACTACTTAGGTGATCACGATGATAATGTGTGTTGCTTCAGTCCTAAGGAAATCGGACCCATTTAGTAAAATACGTTTTGTCATTTGAAAAAGATTCAATTTCGTAGCAAAATAGATTTGTAGCTCGTAGCATTTCGTAGTACATGCGTAGTCTCGTAGTCTGTAGAAAACAATTCTTACTAACTTTTTTAACACATTATGTTTCAACAGTAGCTGGTTTAACAATACTTTCAAGCTTATTTCTTAATTCGCACATCTGATTACGGTGCGCAAGCGCAAGATCAATCAAGCCGCGGACAATGCCGCTCAATTATATCACCGGCTACTGTTCGGCGATCAATCACGGATTACGTGCCGTAATAATTATTGACAGATGAAATTGCTGACCGATTCCGCCCCAAATAAGACGCTTGCCTAATGATATGGCCATCGATGGCGAGGTATTATTACGATATGAATTAAGGTTGTTCCCTAGAAATGTTATGAAGATACTTATAATATTTATTTCTGCGATTGATCATTGCGCAAAGGGAACACAGTTGTTAATATTTCTGCTCTTTTAAAAATACTGATGATAATTATTTAATAGCTATACATTGGTTTTTGTTTTTATCGTTGTAAATATTATCATACCAAGATGTCATTAAGCAATTTATGGCTGTCCTATCTGTATTTTATTAATAAATATAGGTAGACTAGCGGCCCGCCAGCGACTTCGTACGCGCTCAATAGTATAACACCGTTCCCATAGATCGCAGCGAAAATATTTCTATAGCCTTCCCCGATAAATTAGCTATAACAATGTATGTAACATCTAGTTCTTAAATAAATGCGTAGAAATGCGTATAGATAAATGTTATATTTTATGTACACACAACACGTAGCCCGGTCTTTAATCTGGTCATACTTACACGGGGATGATATCGTTTTATTTTATAAAGAATTGGAAATACTTACTACGCCTATCATCAATCGTACATTTCTTTCGAGTGCTAATAAAAAGACCGGGAGCCCTATTTTTAATCACTAACGTCAAGATGGCGAGTGATATTCAATGATTAAAGTCGAATTTTGGAATGAAAACCAGTTGTAATCTACACAAAAAGAATTTGAAAAATCATTGCTCAATTTTGTAAGTACGCACGTCTAGATTTTGAGTGATTTCCGTTGATTTTTAATGTGTTTTCGAACGAAAATCACACGCCATATCCAAGCGAGTGATTCAAAAATAGGGGCCCAGGCTATACTCTGTGCGATTACACAGCAGCATGCCACATACAGACTGTGGGAAAAGCAAATTCCCTCAAGTCTTCTCCCGCTACCTTAAGAGTTTGAACTTGAGCTTTGTTTATGGTCATAGCGAATATTCTACGTTCTTGAATTCAAATCGTGAATTCAAAGGGACCATTCTATGTAGGGATCTACGCCATCATCATCATCAACACCCAAAAGCTCCACTGCTAAACATAGATCCCCACGAAAAGTTTGCAGAAAAGTTCCAGATTGAACATCCTTCGACCACAGAAACAGCGTTGAATGTCCACTGACAATATGAACAGACGACCTGCAATCTACACTGTACACAGACTGCTTGATACCTACCCCTGTTTAAACACAAAAAAATATTATTTACTATTTTAAGGAATAAAATCTCTTCTCGAGCATTTTCTCAAGAGCAACATCAATAACAAACATGTGTCAAAACATTGTGTCTCAGACATGTCAAATGATTGTCAAAAATGATATACAAAATATTTTTATCATTAGCACTAAAGAGTTTTGATATCAACTTCGAAGAAAATCACCCCCAGAATAACTTTGTCACCCTTTTTTACCCCCTTAGGAGATTAATTGCAATAAAATATAAAATAAATCTTCCGTCAATTCTGTAAAAGAATGTGTATGCAAAATTTTAAGTAGATTGGACCAAGGGATCACGTTGTTCCATACAAACTTTGCACCCCTTTTTGACCCCCTTAGGGGTAGAATTTCGAAAAATCCTTTCTTATCGGATCCCTACGTCATACAAAGAACACACCCTCCCAGTTTCAGGTTTCTACGATCAGCGGTTTAGGCTGTGCGTTGATCCATCAGTCAGTCAGTCAGTCAGTCAGTCAGTCAGTCAATCAATAAGTCAGTCGTTCAGGACAAAGCATTTTATAGGTATAGATGTACCTAGGTATTTAAGTACAGTGCGAAATCTAGGGTATTAAACAAATTAACTGAAAATGTAACACAGTGTCCATCGGCGTGTGATGATCATCCATGCATGTCGATGTGTGAGTGTAATTGGTTGCATGTGTGCATGTAATTGTGCGCGGGCGCCGGCGCCAGTGGCATGGGATCGCGCTGTAGACGATACTGTTAATGTTGTATGGTTATAGCTTGTCGATAGTCTGCCTGTCACACTTTCGATAGTATACTTTTGTTTTGAATATCAAGTAAAGACCTACTTACTATGCAACATGGTATCGATTATAACCAATACTTTACTCCAATAGATGAGTGTTGATAGTTAGAGTATTTATTTCAATTTGCTTTTGATACTTTATTACTTTCTCCATTATTTTAGTTTACTATTCATTCACAAAAGTACCTAGGTATTTTGTGAGGTACTTACCTTCCAAACGGTATACTGGTATTCAAAGATATACAACCAAGGACTCTATCTAAAATAATTTCAAGTTAAGGTAGCCAAAGTATCGATGTTAAGCTTAACAAATGAGAATACGGCGACAAGGCTCTTGATGTTAATGTTATATTAACAATCGTGAGATTCATAACTGTTCTCGCCTCACCGTGAATGTTTAATGTAACAAAGAGTGGTGATGAGTGTTTTGAAAGGGTAAATGTAGAGATTGAGGTGAACCTGGTGTAATAATGATGACAATAGAATATCATCATCACGTCATAAACTACCTTTTACATATTCCAAGATATTTTACAGTGTTTTAGGTCTACTATACCTAGTGCTTACTCGTTTCATACATGAATACGAAAGATTACTTACCCTTCAACTAATTAGATATGAGAGCCGACCCCACATGAAGTGGAATAGCTCAAAAATAAATGGAAGTTTCAAGGATTAACAAAAAACAAAAGAGTGTCACATCAAATATTTAAGGGGTGCAGTGTCCTATACAAGGTGTGGGCGCCGCCCACGGCTGGACGAATCATTGATAACTGGCTTTCTCCGAAAATAAACACATTAACGCTCGGGGTTATCTCAATTTATTGTTATGAGACCACGGTTTGCTGTGATATCGATTCGACAAGACGATTATCGACCCAAATATTGGGAAGAGTTGATATTTTTTATGTTTGTTCATTTATTAGCAGTAGGAATACACTTTTAAATTATCTTTCTATCGTTCGTATTCTGCGTGACAAGTAGTAGATAAAATAAACAGATGTGGTTTTTAAAACGATGAATTAATTGTTCCAACTTTGCTACGAAATATTTCTAAAGGTTTAGTTTTCTCGAAAATACTTTGGATAACTACGCATACATATGCAATCTATAGGTAGACCGTAAAATTAAGACCTACCCTGCGGGGCACGGGAGCGCGGGGGAGGCGAAGTCTCAATGAAGCGGTTTACCTGTTAGTCTAAAAACGATGAAGGGTATGACAATTATTATTTACCTAATCGTTCACTTCGTTAGTAGGTATGAGTAAATTTACACACAAAACATTGTAAAACCATCCATCCAGAACAGTTCGTTAATTTCTTCAACATCAAAGTACTAAGTTTCACACGCAATAGTGCAAATTAATGTTTGATTTCAATAAATTCTCATTCATGTTTTTGTTCTGATGGTTTTTCTCGGTCTGTCCGTACTGGGGCCGTTGGTAAAACCTAAGCTGCGCAGGAGTTTTTTTTTGCGACAGCCTCTGCTATGGGAAATCATTGAATCCGGTTCGTTAAGAACCTGAATGGGTACTTTTTTATTTCCAAATGAGTCTTGATTTTATAGTTTACGTTTTCAAATGATTGGATAAAAATATCTCAAAGCAAATCTTGAACTCTTTAATTTTAGAAAGCAAAGATAAGAGGTTGGATTGGATAGTTTGTGTAGAACCAGGACTAAATATGAAAAATTGATTTTAATGGTGATAAATAAGAATAGTTGAATGGAATATGTTGATGATGTTAGTAAATGTTACCATGTTTTGACATGATCCGATCAAAAAAAAATGTAACTCAGATTGAGTGCACTGTATAATATTGTTAGTGATTCGAGAATTCTAATATTGCATTCGGGTAACTATAAAAATGACCTAATTGCGCAATAAATTATTTTTAAAATGAATTGTATCGTATAATTAACTTAAGTACTTTAAAGTATATGACCAAACAATACTACGAGTATGACGCTTAAACACTGAGATATGATATCAAAGTCGTCATTGCAACATTATGTCGTAATGTTTGCTGATGGAAATAGAATAGGAAAACCTGAAATGATAGGTTAGTTTGTCACCAGTTACAATTAAATACATTAAATTAATTATTATTAATTAAATATTAATTTTAGAATTATTTATGGTAACTGTTTTAGCATTTAAATATCTATCTTCCTAGCTCAAAGGATTAGTATTGCTATGCTATCCAACGCGGCAACGCTGCCAGTACCTATCATCGCCTCCTTGCCACAAGGAAACAGAAGGCCAACTACGAAAAATCTGTCAATACGATAATCGTTTTGCGGATCCGAAGCATTTCGTAGTAGGGATTTCATACTAAAAACCTTTCGGATCCGAAAAACGATAATCGTATAGTAGACCGCCAGATTAGTTATTGAATAGGGATGCTTTAAGTTATTTTTTTATGTCTTGCTTGTCTTGGATTAAAGAGTTAAGTTAAAATATAGCAAAGAAATAAAATGAATTTTCTTCGTACTGAACAACAAAAATTTTATGTTACTCGAATACTATACAATTTCCTTGCAGAAATGGTTTTGGTATGAGAATGACTAATGCTCCCATTATCTGGCGCTCGTTATAAAGTTGACAGATCGTGGAATATTTCGTTTAACCGGCTGCATAAAAATTCCATTCCTTAATGTGTGGCAGAACGGAAAAATGACAATTAGTGAGTAATCGTGGAAACGACTGCTGCGGCACGCGTTAAGAGCCGGTTGCACTGGTTAACTATAACTTCTTAACGCTAACATTAGCTGACCGGTCGGACTAATGTAGCTAACGATTAGTTACAAAAGAGAATGCGGCTCGGTAAATACAGTGATAAAACCTATTTGAAATAAAGAATCGGTCTCATTTAATTGTTTAACTGCGCATAAAAGTAAGTTTTCTGTGACACTGATTGTTTGTTTATTTAAAAGTTTGGCATATAGGTACTTCGATTGCAAAATCAAAATAAGCTCGTTAATACACGCGGAGTAACATATCCATCAACATGTCTGACAGATTCATAATTAAATTTCGAACAATGCATATTAAAAGAATGAGTCTTAATTTTAACTACCGTGATGCAACCAGCCCATATAATTGTATATTAATGAGGATCGGAAAGTTTAGCCAATACTCGGTTATGAAAACATTGATAGTAATTGCGGTTGATCGTTTCTTGGTAGTTAATTATACCGTGATAAAATTAAGAACCTGTTCTGTAGTCTTCGATTGACCGAAATATATTTATTATCGTAGCGCCGCCGCTCGCGTAAAAATCGCGAAGAAAGATAAAATTGATATTATTCAACGATTCCTCGAAATACGTGCGTAAATGACGATAAGGTATATTCATCTTCTTTTGTAATGCTTAGCTTGATTTTTTTTGCTCGACATACCTACATTGCGGTTTGTAAAGTACACGTGCTAGATTGCAACCTTGTATTATTGTTATTTTCCTGTTTATCTAATTACTTTGGGAATATTCTGTCAATTTACATTTCGCTAAATTTTCCTCTGGTACATTAGTTTAATGAACTAAACGATTTAAACACTATTCATTTATGTGCAGTGATAAGCATTCAGGTCATGTCCGATTGAGAATTGTCTGCACTTGTGATAATAATAGGAATTTTCCTATTTATTATTAGTCTTGTTTATTGTATGAACGAGCGCACGCGCTTAGTCATTTATGCTTATTTAAACACAATTATCTGATAAAGAACATAATGACATGCTGTCGCTATTTTAGTGTCGTTATGACGTTTTATCTATAGCATATTTACCTACACATGTAGGTAGGGTTTGGTTTATCTTAGAAGTTAGTATCATCATAAGTGTACTGCGTAGTATTTGTGGCGAAATGTTACATACATTTCGCCACAAATACTTCCATTCCATATGATAAGTAAGACTTTTCTTCATTACTATGATTTCACCAATCTTTGTTTAAATATACTAGATATATTTCCTGATAGATTTTCCCTGTAAAATGGAAATTTAGCTACGTAAATATTCAAAGTTAATACCAGAAATGGGTCGATTTATACGATAATAATATTAAATCCCAAAAAATACACAGCACTTTAGTATACAATAGTATAAATAAAACAGTAGATTATCTTTTTTCCAACAGTTTCGATACCTTTTCTGTTAGTGATTGTGGTAACTAATCAGTACTTAATTCGATAAAAAGCTGTCACGGAAACAAAAATATGCACATCAATTCAAAACCTAAATAAATTTGTCACATTATGTTTATATCACGCAAAGAGCCAAGATCAGCTTTGATCAACTCTTGCGCATGTCATATCCACGTGTGTCGCGGCGTGGCGCGTGCGTGTTCTGATCAATCACGTTTATGTCGGCTCATGATACCTTATCATCACTTATCACGTAGCTTCCTAGATCACCTGAGATCAAAGTGCAGTGATTAACGAAAAACGTGGGACTTAATCAATTAGGGTGGCATGATAAAGGTTTTAGATTTGTTTGCATTAACGATAACTAATGTGAAAGTGCTTTAGGCAAGCTAAAAATGACGTTAAACCAACATGATAATAGCAGCAAAAGTATGCAAAAGGAATGATTCATAAGAGTAATGCATCAGCATAAATATATAACCTTATTTTAGGGTCGGAAAAAGTCAGTGGAACTCCACTCAAAATTCTGAATTATGTAATTTTATTGAGTTCATTTATATCTTACTTTACGTGACGAAGCCTTGATGTGTCAACTCAATTCTATTTCTAGATTAGGTTCAGGGTTATGTGTAGATAATAGTGAAGTTTGGTGAAACCATTGGATTAATTTAGTAATCAAAATTTACCTATCAAACGCAATTTCCCGCAAACTCTACCTCAAACATTTCATTTGCAAGATGCTAATTTAATGTAGGTAAGGAATAAAACTGTTTACACATGCATGTTTTTCAGCAACGATAACAGCGTCCCGCCGCCGTCGAGATACTCTAGACGGGAGAGGAAACCGGTTGATCGATTTGTGTGCTCATAATAATACTTACTTACTAATAATTACTGGGTCCTTAAATTTATTATTTTGTTAAGCTCATATATGCAGTTGTGAAGTAACTCTGTTTAAAATGTAATTACATTACAACGTCCTAGTTATTAAGATAAATAATTATGTTCACATAGGTAGTACCTATGATTAAGGGTGAGGGTGTAATGTATGAATGAATGAAGGTGGAACGATCACAATTTTTATTTGTATTTTTGTAGGGTAAGTCCTTCTTGAAATAAACGTTGTAACGATCGGACGCGTTTTCTTCTGCTCCCTAAATACTTGTTAAGTATTGTGCCGTACCATAAATATTACAGTATCTGTGGTTTGCTGCCGCATTATCATAATTATGTCACCATACGCATACAGCTAAATGGTCACGTTTGAGCCTAAATGTCAACACGAGTCATTAGTTGAGTGTGTCAGCCTTCCCTCAGTCTGACTACGTGACTGCAGCACCGTCCGACCTCTTTGACAAATCAATTCGTAAAATAGGTAAATCAATTTGTAAACAATGCAAAACCACACAATACCAAACAATGATAGTTCAAGGTCATGTGTTAATTTGTATTATTTGGTGTTAAGGGTGTGTCGCTGTGATTTGAGTATCTAAAAAACCTTGATGGAAGTGATTTGAGCATCTAAACAACCTTAATGAAAATTTAATCTTTGAAAACTTTATCCTATAAATCTTTATCCTAAAAAAAAATCCTTATCCTATTAAGTTTTTAGGGATTACATTTTCATCTTGATTTCAATTCTATTCAGTCCGAGAATTGTTATTTCCGCGTATTAAAATATTATAGCTTAGTTTTATTTAAATACCCTAACTATTTAAAACAGCTAAAACTAATGCAATTTAAATCACATTGATCAATACAATACAAGCTCCAACGTATTTACGAGTTAACAATTATGGAAAAGCTTTTATGTACTCAAATTTCCGGATAGTCGTTTTAATAGTTACCCAAATACTTCTACTCTATCGAAACACGCGTCATCGTAAAATTTCTGCCATGTCATTATACTGGTTCCGCGGCGGTAGTTGCCACGCGACCTCTGACTGACTCATGCGCACCGTGACCCCAGCGCGCGTGCGACGGCATGCGCAATCGCACCTCAACTTACCACAACCAAATATATGCTCTAATCATATCATAATAAGGTAGAAAATGACATTCGGTAACCCAGATCAAAGATTATTTGTTGACGTTAGTGCGGTTAGCACTATATCATTAAAATACACTATCGTCATCCCGGCCACATCCTTCCTTGTCGGCTTGTTATATCTTGCGTATTTCAGTTATTTCCGTCATAGAGCGATTGTATGTGCAAATTAGGGATCTATATGCGCAGTTTGTCGCTCGTACGTTATCTATATTTAAATTAATGTACATAAGAGGTAATGTCTATATCATCAAGCAAACACGAGCAATCTGATTGCTGTTTCAGGAAACGAATTTATTTAACTGGGAAATACCAAATGTGAGGAGATATCGTCTTGGCAAAATGATCGCATTTTATGTAAAAAAAAATACGTCATCAGAATATTCGTCAGCTAAAAAATTTGGAAAATCAGAAGACATTGGTTCCTGTGAATTTTGCTTGTCATTTATGAAAATATTCTCCTGAGTCACGGTGCAGTCTACGTGTAATCTGAACAGATCGAGTAGGAAACGGGTTTTCCTCTGTTCGTAGTAAACACTTCTCGCTGGGATGTTTCTCGGAGGTGACGGGACCGCGGGTATACCTGATAAGTAACATCTGACGTAGCCGGATCTCTCACGGCATTTCTATTAAATCCCAATCACAAACTCGTTTCCAAATGACGAATACATCGCGTGAGCGCTGATCTCGTGACGCTATCGAAGTATTTGAGCTCAGAAAAATATGTAAAAAGTAACAGTGACGTCAATCTGATAGAAACTGTCTTATCGCCTTGACTGTGAATAATCTTTGATGATCCTTACAATTTTTAAGTGAGACTTAGTTACTAGTACTTCTTACATAGATTGAGTGACGCGTAGCAGGACTACTACATGGTAAAAAAATAATCTCTTCGATAAAGTCAGGATAATTAAGATCAAACTTTGTTTTATCACTTGTATATGTCTCAGGTTGTCCCTGCGAAGTTATTTCTCTTTATCTATGTACGTCATAAGTACATTTTGTCTTACATATTATTTGCATTTCTATCTGCTGGAAATTTAATACTATTACAATGGTAGTAGTCCTCTTTATGTATTCAGAGATTAGGCAGCGGATGTTTTCATTTGTCGGGCATGTGTTGGCCAAAAACCGATTTTGGCATTACAAACGGTCTCGATACCTAATCCTACGGTCATTTGTGTTCATTCGGCATCTCGGCAAATATTATCTTAGCTGCCGAGGAGCTGCCGGCGGCTTCCAAAGAAGTCGCCCGTTTGTCGGCGACCCGGCGCCAGCTACCCTCGCCAAATATTTGAGACCAAAACGCCACTTCTGACTAATGACTTACATGTGCATGCCATTTTTTCGACCGTTTCTTTCAGCGCCGAAGATAAACCAAAGTAACTGTGAGTGCCGCAGAAAAAATCGATAAAAATCTGGACAATGTAAGTGACTGCTGGCAGTTGAAGATAATAAACAGGTTTGTTTTACTGCTCGCGCTATCGGCGGTATCTCGAGCAGCGGCACTCGTGCGCAACAAAGCGACTGACAAGACAATACGTCACTAGGACACGTGGTCGTAACTAATTTTTCCTAGTAGATAAACAATGGCTGTCACCCGTAACAGGTACGGAGACAAGTGCAGCGAACAATAGATTCAAGTAAAGCGGTGCTGGCTTAGGGTGGCGAACTGACGGCGGCGCCAATTTTTTTGGCTCTTGTCTTAGAGATTACCGAGGTGTCGAGACAAACGACGCGAGATGTCTGGCTTTTGTAAGCTCAAGTGCAAGACACTTGAGAGCTAACGACGTGTCTCCAAATAGAAATGCATAATTGCAACACTGCTGGTGGTATTAACGAGCGGATGCGTTACGAAAACACGACTCAAACGCCTATTGATATACATCACCATAATTCGCTTATGGAATCACGTTATGCAGATGCTGTTTTTGGAATCAAGCTTCTCGTGAAATCTTATTACTTCCAAGCCTTTCACCGATTATTTATTATTGAACATTCGGTTTGGTATTGTTCCTCACAATGGCAATAATAACTCTTACAAGTTAAGTCATTATTATTGTTGTGTACGGAGAGATTGTAATGGACTACCGGATTTATTTGGAATCTCTAATAAGCACAACATTGTAGCGCACGGGAGCGCGTAATTTTGGTCTTTTGCGAATTTCTGCATAAAACGAATTACGGGATTTCCATTCTGTACATCGTTTCAAAGACTGTCGGCCACAGTTCTTACAAAGGGCGTGAAATTATCCAGGGTATCCGGGCTCTCTAAGGGTCCTTTATTATTTTGTGTAACTGTTTGAGAATTCCGGGAACGTTGTAAACCCTTTTGAAGTGCAAAACTATCCACGTGCTGGTGCCGACAAACGAGTTTAGGGCCTATTTCTCATTAACTCAAGGGCATTTTAGAAATAAAACCTCCAAAAGCCTTTTCAAGGGCCGCTAGTTGAATAGCCAATGATTTTACGATTTCAAAACTCATATTTTATTAGTACCGGACCTACATTTTATGGCTGATTTTAGTATATGGCCTTTGAAGTTTTACAATCTTTTCTGTGGTGTCACCACAATTTTATGGTCGCCGTGGTAATTATCACGGACAGATACTTGATGGTGTTAATGTTCTTTATATGGAACCTTTTAGCGTCATTAACAAAAGGCACTTCGGTCTTTCTCAAATAGTTTTTGTAATTTTGTTAGAATTTGTGAAATAAATAACTCATTGTGTTACTTTAAAGGCGAATTTATACCTACAACTTTATGCGAATTTATATGGCTGAATTTATGCGCCAATATACCATTAAAACTCAATAACCAAGGGACTTAAGGAATTTTCATTATCCATTGATGCTTTACTATGTATAAAGAAAATAGGTAACCGCCGTCACTCAGCATTCCAGAGGCCTTGGGCTAATTTATAAGGGCGTCTTCAAATCACTTATTTATGGGCCCTATCATTTGCATGAGCCTTCGACCAGTAGCGTTGTTCGATTAAAGTGATTAATTTTGTGTTTTTGCTGATGCTATCTCATAATGACTAGCTGCGGCGTTGTGTCCGATATACTCTGGGGAGATCGTGGGAGATACAATATAATGTGTCTTTTCGACGAACATTAACATTTTTATAGGCCTCTGTTTCAGAATATTGCTTTTATGATAGCATAAATCACATTAATATGTATGATTGTGTTGTCTCTATATTTTGCGGGATATGAACGTAGTAGCTATAATTGTGACTTACAGTTGTGACTTTCAAGTAAGCGCCTATAAAAATAAATTGGTCAATGCATGGTCAAGTCGCAACAATTTACCACGCTACCATAATTTAAGCCTGAAAACGATATATAAACATAATAACATTGAAACAAATAAATCTATGTTTTTTTTAACTGGAGTTATATTTTTGAATTACCCTCGTCTCGTGAGATTTTGTTCGAAAATCATTTAAAAGTCAACATACGAATAATGTAAAATATTTATAGTAAATGTGTTATTTATAGCTGTTTGTTTTACAAATAAAGATAAATAAATAAATAAATTAGTCACAAGTAGTTTCAAAATCGAGTTATCTTCTTTTGAATTTCACTCGATTTCCATTCAAAAATCGAACGTTAAATAGAAGCGGCTGAAAAAGCTAAGGCTTATAAATACAGAGGTCTTGGCTCCGAATATGATTTTGTCCCATTCGGTGTCGAGACCCTTGGTCCGTGGGGTCCTAGCGCTATTAGGCTGTTTAAAGAAATTGCAAAAAGGTTAGTTGACATCACAGGAGACCGAAGAGCTGGCAGCTACCTCGGTCAAAGAATAAGTCTGGCCATTCAAAGGGGAAACGCTGCCAGTATCTTCGGTACTTTACCTATAGGGACTTCTTTTAATAATATATTTTAGTTTTTAGGTTATTTTTTTTTTCTGTTAATATGTTGCAGGCGCACTTAAATGCTTAAATTATATGACATGACACCAATTGATTAAATTAATTTGATTAAATTACATTATAAATTATATTAGATAGCTTAATTAAATTAAATGTTTGACTATAGAAAATATACGTCATATTCACGCGAGTGATATAAAAATGAAGCTTTTTGTTGAAAGAAGACGTTGTTGACCATATGATACTCAAGCATTTCAACTCGAGCGAATCCGAAAAGAACGGCTTCTTATTTCCCCAATTTCTCCATCTCACCTTCTTACTAAGCCCAAGATTATACTACAGCGACTCAGAACTAACCGGGCGCCGGATCGTGCGCCGATACCCATCTCACCATCGCTTATCGGCATCTTATTTACTGCTCGATATTAATTCCTGTAATTACCGCGGCGACCGCTACCACCGCCCGCGGCCTCCACAAACACCTAATCTCATAATCTTACTAATGACTGCCGGTCGGTCCACTCACACTTCTAAGAAGACGAGAAGCTGTAACTGTTGTTACTTAGTTTATAATTTACTAATGATTGTTTATTTCCTTTCTTCGGTGACTCTTACAATAACAGAAGATATAATAAGTGTGGTAAAACTATTGTGAAGTTCCCGAAAATAAACCATTTAACCTGTTAAGTAGGCTGTCTTTTGTATTTATTTAGTCATAATAACCAGAAATAATTAGATTTATTTTTATGTATGGTCACATGATGGTGACCTGCGTACTTTTTCAACAAACTCAGTCAATGTTTGTTGTCATCAATTCGCAATGACTTTGCATTTAGCTACGTCAAACACCCAGGCATTGATTTTCCTTATTTTGATTGCAAATCATCGTTTATTCGAGTTTTTTTGTCGTCATAACAAACGATTGTAACCTTTTATCGTCGTTGTAGTATTCGTATAATAGGTACTACCTACTTGTATTCAAATGTTGATTTAAGATGCAGTGTTGAAACCGGTCCAAAGCTGGCTACCCGAAAAGTCTCGTAAGAGGCTTAAAAGTTTTTAATGATCGGTTTAATCAAACAGTTGATTGTACCGAAGTATCGGGCACATCGTATCGCAATCAAGTCAAATTAAACAGTCAAGACAAAGCTGAGCTGACGAGGGACAGCTCACGCCCACTGCTTCTGTGCAGTTTGACGCAGTAGTGACGTGCCATGCATGGTGAATATTTTTCATTATTAAAAATAATGTGCTGTATATAGATACAACCGGTACAACAATATTGATACCGATTACCGATATCAGTTACGCTTTTAACAGCGACTGAAATCTCATCGTGCGAGACTGGTTATTATGATGAAGTTGCGCCCGCGCACCAGTAGCAAAAAGCGGGTAACGTACGAATTAATAACATTCATTTCACATTCAATACTAAATTACTAGCTGTTTTTAAGCAAAATAACAGATCAACATACTCAAATTTTATCCAATTCTAACACATATCACATATCATATACCTACGGGGGGCAGAAGAAACACCACAGCATGTGCTCATGGAGTGTATGGATGTGGCGGAACAACGTGCAAACTTTCTCAAATCCCCGGCAACATTCCCAGAGGTCTTTAGCAACCTAGGCAGTTTGCTAGCCTTCTGGGAGAGCCTGGGGTGGTTAGAATGAAAAAGGAGAGATATACGTACAATGGCCCAATCGTCAGGCTAAGTGCGGACACCCCCACCCCAGCCAAACTAACTAACTAACTATCACATACCTACAGGTCGAATCAAATACCTCCTCTTTTAAATCGGTAAAAAAATAAAAGAGATATAGAGCAAACCGATTAACTTGACTAAAATAAAACAATTCATTTAAAAAGCAAATCGACTTGATCTTTTTGTAGATTTATTTCAAAGTACTTTCGGGTTGGTGACAAAGTAATTATGTACTATAAATTAACTATAATTAAATGCGATTACTAGTAACAGGATTAAAATAGTGAAGACAACTTAATTAGTATGTGGTCAGATAGTTATCTAGGAAAAGATTTTGTGACAGTCTTGAAATATAGGCTTACCCTTCATCCCAATCTTATGAATCTAAAGATTCAAATCTTAGATGGTTAAGCACTTATAACTGCATTAAAAGAAGAGTTATTAACATTTAAAGCTTAAAGTAAACTGAGTGCCTTTATTTAATTTAGTTGAGTTGGATTAAAGTCAGAGAAAGATATTTTTTTCTCCTAGATACATAAAGTTTGTACTTTGATATCTATTAATACCAGTAATCATTAATTTTAAAGCTTATGAAGCAATTTATTATACGTGTGGCAACCCCATTTGATTGGTCATTACACCCGTTTTCATTTCCTCTATGATATAGTAAAATTATCGAGCGTAATTATCGCTATGAAGGGTATTAACGATTAAGCCGAGATTGCAATTACATTTTAATATGAGTACTATAATTAAAGTAACAGATGGTCAAATAATTATTAGGCTTTCCAGTTCTTTGATGTAGGTAAAGATCATCCGCATTAATGTCTGATCTCAAAAAATATGACGAAGAATTATAGCCTATGTGCTATTCCGATGTACTCGTATAAGCTATATTATTGTAAAGTTTCATCAAAATCCATCCAGCAGTTTTTGCATAAAGAAGCAACAAACGTACTTATATTCATACAAACATCCATACTCACCATATCCTCACACACTTTCGCGGCTAGAATATTATTAGGATGAATTATTTTACTCTTGCATTTTGCCTAAATTTATTGGTAGAATAACCGTTTGTGTTACAGTTGCAGGTAGAATATAAACCTTGATAAAAATTTGATTAAAATTAAAATAGACGCGACGGAATTCAATGTAAGAGCATAAATGGTAGGTAGAAGTATTTTCGATTACGTAGCATTGAACTACTATTACTTGGTAGGACACTTTAGGCAGAGGCCTCAATATTTTACTCTAAATTAAAGTTTTCTTTAATTAATTCAGAACATAATATTTGTTTACAGCACTTAACAAACGTCACAATCATAGCCTAAATTGAAACACAAAGGAGCATCGTTAAGATCCAATTTCGCCCAATTAAGTTTGATCCAATTTGGTGAAATTGGGCCGCTTTTTCACGTCATAAAATACCCAATTAATTTAAGCTTAGCCTCTGATTCTAGCCTGTTGTAAAATTAAATTTGCATTTAATTAGAAATTTAGGGCACCACAAATTATTGTGTTCGTAAAAGAACTACACGGTAGGTATGTAGCTCTTTTACGAACACAATTAATGCCTAAATAAAAATAGGAGGTGCAGTTACCTACGCAAATATTTTTAAAACAGTATTTGGAAAATATCAACAAATCACAAATCTTCAGCGTTGCGTTGCGAAGTCTATACCTAATACAGCATAGAAGAATAATAGTACTGCTACAACTACGTAAGTACATGTAAAATTAATTTGAAACATTCTCTTTCTTGTTTCAAGCACATATAAAATGAGTAAACATCACGGACACTTTTATTTAACCAGTTTATTGGCGGGAAATAAAATGCACAGTTGTATACATGAATGGAGTAGGCGCGGCAGGTGATGTCCTACCGATACCTAGTCAATGAATTATAATAGCTAGATGCTCACCAAAAACATACTTATAGGCACCATATCTAATTAATTTGATATTATTTGTCTAAGGGCCTTATCAAACTGACGCAATGCGAGCGTAACAAGGCTTTTAAAGGTATAATGACGAAATAGCACAATAAAAAGAAACGCTTTAATATTCAATTTCTATAAGTGGCATTCCACGAGATTTGATCTTGTTTCATAATAAATTGAAGTACAAATAAAAACTTTTAATGTGGAACAGTCGACAAAATATTAGCAATGAAAAACTGTACTGTTACTGTAAAACTGAATTAAAAGTAAAATAAATATAAATGTAAATAAATATGCGCCAGACAACACACCAATTGTCTGGTTTCGTGGTAAGGAATTTTCTTCCTTGTGTTACGAAGTACCAGACAACGATTATGACGGGGGCGTCTCCCATAAATACTTAAATACATATAACATCCATGACAAAGGTACAAATGTTGGTGTGCTCATCACAAAATGATTAAATTATTATAACTTTCCATTTGCGGATAATATAAGTATAGGAAATATAATATAAATATAAGTACTACTTTGCACCGCACTATTAGCATTTCGCGTAAATACGCGCATACGCACGTCTCACCGCGATAATTGCGCAGACGCCGCTACGTGACTGAATGACCCTGCTCAATGGGGAAAACTGAATACATATTAAAATTAGTAGTAATCTACTGAAAATTGCGGTCAACTTTGACGTCATTGGGACTCGTGAACTAATTTGAATACCTACTTAAGATTGCAACACGCCTTTTTAAAATTATTTATTTGTTCTTTTGTAATTTTAGAGTATTTACATTACTTAGTCAATGTGCGTCTGCCTGCTGTATCAAAATTTTGTAACGATAAAATCAAGAGCAGGCAGAAAACAGACGCAGATGTACCTACTTATATCTGTTTCCTAATGAAGCATTAAAAAATATGTGGTCAAACAAAAATCAATCAGCCATCGAAGCATAAAAGGTATCCAAAAACAATTAACGAAAGTTAATCCGAACTTAAATCCATGACGCGCGCCCGCCCACACGAAGAAAAATAAAAAAGCTCGTCCACTCACGGACACACACACTGACGTTACACACACACGCGCACGTCATTAGTATGTGAGGCGAGGAGGTTGCGCGTGCTTGCCACTCGCTCCACGGCTTCTTATTATTATTATTTATTGTTGAATAATGTGAATGGTAATGCGTGGTTGTTCACGATCCCGCTAAACACCTGCCGTCTTTTCCCACAGTCCGCTCGGGTGACGCGCGCGCAGGAAGTGTGCGGGTGCGAGCGAGAGGGCCGATCGCGTGCACTGCGCGTGCGCGACGAGCGCGGCGATAGCGCGTGCGAGCGGGACCGACATAGGGATAGATAGCGTAGCGCGTAGCGTCGTAGCGCTAAAAAAAAAGCGCGACTACGGAGGAAATTAACGACAGCGTATGCTGCCTGTCACTCGTCAATGTTTTGAGTTAATTGAAAACATTGTTATTTATGAGACGGACAGACGTTATTAAAGATGGCTCGGCGTTATAAATCGTCTGAGCGCTGCGCTAAATAAGATTTTGATATGTAAATGGACCACAATAATTTATAACTGCACATTTAATATCGCAATTGCAAAATTGATGCTTTGTAAATACACAGTAGTAAAGTTACAGTGCTTATTCATTGGATTAATATTAATAAGAATACGGTGAGTATTGACGGGTACAAGTTGCTTCCATGTAGCGTTATCGGCGCCTACGATTGCAATCAAACTGTTGCAATTTGTCAAGTGTCTGTATTTAAAAAATAATTACCGCTACGATTCCTTATAAAGAAATGATGTCTCAAGGACTTTAAAAAGCAAAAGTTGCATCTCGGACAGTAAAAATATCGCGTAGGCAATTTATTATGCAAATGAGTGTTTTTTAATAGTGCTGTCGAGCCTCTGGTAATAAAAGTTTGGGGATGGTTGCCGATTACTCAATTTGGAAGCTGTAGGTAATAACTATTTATTGGCTACTATTTGGTTACGCAACAAATTGATGTCCGAGTACATGTAGGTAGAGTTCGATTAACTTCACTGAATGGTCGAAAGCCAGTTTAAATGTCATGTTTTTACTCGGTTTCATAATATTGGTTATTGTCACCTGACAAAAGGACTGAAGAAACATAAGTCTTCATGTGTCATCTTTTCTTATGTAATTTCTTATCGTTACGTATGTTTTTATTGTTATGATGAAAGTTAGTCTCTATAACAATCAATAAATATATTCCAGACAACACACTAATCGTTTCGAAGTAAGGAATTTTCTTTCCTTGTGTTACGAATACCAGACAACGTTTACGACGGGGGCGTCTCCCATAAATACTTAAATACATATGAACATCCATGACTTAAATAAAAATGTTCGTGTTCATCACATACACATTTGCCCCTTGCGGGTTCCGAGCCCGCGACCTCTGGTATATAATAGTCAGTCTAGTCAGGCAGAAGTGCTTACTAACTACACCAAACGAGTCGTCAAAAATGTAGGTAAGTACAGAGATTTATTGATAGAATGTTCGTAACCTTCTATGATTTGGGTTTGCGCATTGAAGATGCGGCAACAGACAAGTGTCGGGTTACTCCTCATTGTCATTTCTCCAGATCAAGAGCTGCACTTCCTCGTTGTAGACGAAGCAATTTTCCTGTTAAACCATCAATAGGAGATAATAAAACTGCGAATAGCCACTCTTGAATAGGCACCCCGGATGTGCGCAATTTGGTTTCGTTCAGCCCAATGAATGCATGTATAGTTGAATTAACAATAAAAATTGCTCATCCCGTGCCTTCGACAATATACTCTTTACTTTTTACATACAACGGAATCGCAACCTTGTATATATCACGGTAAAGTTCATTCTAGATTGGTAGAGCTCTTCGATATGGTCAATACATTTTGCATGGGGCTCGACCACGTAGGTCAGTCTATTAAAATAAATCGGGTGGCCACCGACCGGATGGGACGATCGTGTTTCAGTGATTTAACAAAAACAACGCTTATGTTACGTCACTCTATACTTTTGCTTCGAGGGTGGTTTAATGAGGTTTGCGACATTGTTGCTTTTTTTCTGATATTAAATTGACATGAAAATAACAACTGCTATTATTCCACATATTTTTTAGAACGTTTTGGGTAATTTTATTATATAGAGCAACATGTGTAGTCTCATTGTTATAACTTTAATCGAGTTTATTACTACACACAGACTTTGTGTTATTTATTTACCTTTTACTTGTATTATATCGTTTTATTATCAAAATTAATCTAATAAAAGGATTCAAGATCGCCTGCTGGGCTTGAAATATCGTTTATTTTGATAAGTTTAAACACGTTATCCAAATATTACGAATTCCGACGCGTCTTACGAGATCTTATCGAATAATTGTCGTAAGTTATAGGATTTTACACGGTTATGATACTTATGATGGGAGATATTTCTGACAGATGAACATTTCAAGGAATTTTAGGCAAGAGATTCTTGAAATACTTGAATTTATTAACGAATATGTTATCACTTATACATCTTGTAAGTAGCTAAAAGCTGCAAATGAACGATTCTTTAGAAAATAGCTTTCAATGTTGCGGTTTTTGCTAATGTATGGCATGGCAGGTTTTTTTTGTTTCCTGCCGGTAATACAATACATATATTTCAGAGTAGTAAATCACGAAAGGTCAGGTCACCCAAGCCGTCACTTTTGTCTCAATGGCCGACCATCAATGACAGTTTTTGCAGCATTTGGCCGAGGCTGGTGGCCAAATGTCGGTAACCCGAGTTGCCGAGATTCGAGCATATGTGGCAAAGGTCGGTATTTTTTCAGGCTCCCTTGTTTATGTCGTGTTCAGTCATGCAAGCGTGACGCATGACGCTAGCCACCCAGGCAACATTATTGCAAGTCTTTAGGCACGCACGCACCATATGCTGTGATTCTTGCGAAGATTTCTAGACCTTTGAAAAAACATGTAACACTGTACTACGGCACATTGTACTTACCTAGAAGGTATACTGTAACCAAAATTAAATTAAGTTATAAAAGTGGATTTAACAGAGACATTTTGAAGAAAGATAAGGCATGAAATGAAATAGTTTATTTTTCTCACCATACTTATACATAGGTACATAGTTTAATTAACACAAAAACAAAAATATGTAAGGTATGGTGGATTGATACCTAAACTAGGATGTTTCCTGTATCTTAGGTTATACACCACCCCATCAAATGTAGGTACTTCTTAGTGCTTAAATCTAAAGGCTCCTAATACAATTTAGAAAACAATATAAACCAGACACACATATTTTTTTTCCAAATAAAGAGGGTAGTTTGCAAATTACAAGTCAACTGCATTCATAATGAATATTTATTTGTCTTGCCTTCAAAATATTTTAATGTAGATGATTCACAAAGTTTACATATTATTTATCTACCAAGGAAATAGAGCAAACAACACCAGTTGACTCAAGAGGACTATTTTCAGTTGAGTGTTGCCGCAGACTCCACCATACGCTCACTTTGTGACTAATAAAACGATAAAACTGTCAGTGAATAAGAAACTGAAGAGGTGGATTTAAATTATCCGAACAATATCCAGACGCAGTGCCCTCGTTGGACCATAAACAACGTCACTAGAGATAATACGGAACACTTAAGTTATGACCTCACTGCAGGCTAAAGTCACTTATGAGTCACTAGGTAGCTACAGTAGCCAGATATTAATAAAGCGCTGGCTCAATTTATTCCATTGTAATCATGGGCCTTGCGATTTCAAAATAACAAACGGCTCTTAAACACAGTAGCCGACCGGCGCGGGCGCCGATAAATCAACAGCTCCATTACTGTTTTATTCTTACTTTCGAATAAGGTTCCTTTCACGCTCCGAAAGAAGTTGGAACGCTCACAAATTATTGTTGGTCCGCGTTATTTTATTGTCGCTTGGTTTTTTTGCTTTCATTTTAATTCCTATCTCTTTTCATTCCATTTGTGGGTCCCTGTCGCTCTCGTGAGCAGTAGTCGAGCACGTGCGCGCTAAAGGCAGAGCGTTCCCACGGTCGGCGCAGACGCCCCCCCCCCCGTTCCCCTCCCCGCTGCGCGTGATTCGACTGTATACTCGTGCCAGAATAAAGTGACCGCACAGCACGTTCCAATTGCAAAATGCTAACCGATAGCTCGGCGATGAAAGTGCTAGGAATGGCACCTCTTTCGCGGATTGAGTAACGTTTCTGTTATACAAAAAGAGGTTGCTGCTCTTTGAAGTTTCGGGTTTTGTAAATTCCTGAACAGAAGATTACCATAGATAATAGTATCACGTACGCAGGTCTAAGAGAGATGTGAGGGTAAAATTAGGCTAGTGAAAAGTGTTTCGACAACCATTTAGCTTCAGTCTGGAGTGAAGGCTTAATGGTTTTCACTTCTGTCTAGGCCCTAGACAGAATCATAAAACTACTGCAGTTTTTTGACCCTTGACTGATCTAATTGTCATTTTTTTCTCTAACTCGTTGATGTCTAATGTATGGGAGCGGCATAAATCCAAAATACCTTATCCATTTTATATCTCACTTAACCTTACAAAAACTATACAGACAAGAACTTAATACACGTTTGTGCTATATTCCTACGGTCTTACAGCGTGCGCGGCCGACTTGCGCAGGCGCAACGCGTGCTGCGCGCTCGTGCTGGCGCGGCGCAAGCGACGAAACGGACGCGATTATGTATGACGTTATTACGGAGAGTCGTAACACTACGTAGCAGAAAATCTTAAAAAAGTTTATGTTAACCTATTAGATGACTGGTGAAATACCCAAAACGTGTCTTTCGGCTTCAGAAGGTATTTCAAAACACAAGTCTATAATAATATGTTTCAGTGTAAATAACTGGTAAACATTACTGGGGATAGTCTACTTTTATAATACTTTGCCCAATAGAATTAAAACGTAACATTTTAAAGCTCTTCATTGTAATGTAGGTACCGGACCGGACACTGTAAAATTAAATTATTTGAAAGACTATTGGGCTCTGCCGGAGAGGCAAACTGTATCTGCCTTACCACAAATAATTAAACAAGGTTTCGAACACTGTTTAAATATAATATGGCTAGTATAAAATCAACGTCAATCAAGTCAAATGACATAAGG
Organism: Pyrausta aurata; assembly: GCA_963584085.1. Classification (NCBI taxonomy): domain Eukaryota; kingdom Metazoa; phylum Arthropoda; class Insecta; order Lepidoptera; family Crambidae; genus Pyrausta; species Pyrausta aurata. Next base: position 4,407,978 of record OY757269.1, on the reverse strand, counting down.
GTGACCTACATTTTATTTTAGCCGCATAACATTTAAACAGTTGTTCAAACCTTGTTTATTTATTTGTGGTAAGGCCGTATATATGTTTGAGTGATAAAACAGTCATAGTCATAACATGATCGATTGTTACGTACCAATCTAGTCCATGCCAACGCGTGCGGTCGTGTTCTCAATGACGTGTTTACTTGCAGTATAAATACAATAAGTATAGTATGAATATAGTATAGTAGAGTAGTCCTTAAAGTCAACGTCACCCACGTAGCACTAGGAGGTCAAGACATAGGCAGGAAATTGGAAAAAAAAATGCGATTACTCTACCGACAAGAGCGCAGCTCCTAATTTTAAAAAAATCCTTAGATTATAATCATTGCGTTTCGATTAAAGTTTAATTTTTTTTGAAGTCGGTAGAAGGGGTGTTTGAACAAACCTAAATGTTTTATCTCCATTAGCAAGTCAGTTGTTAGCTCGCTAAAGAAATGCCTCCAACAAGCTTAGCTCTCAATAGCCACCTATAAAAAAATCGCAATCAATAAATTAGTACATGCAAAGTCACGCGTAGCAGCACTCAGTCACACTCTTTACATGGCAAATAAAAGTAAATAAGCAAAGTGGGCAATTAGCGGTTTCTCAAAAGTCGTATTGCGGGTACTTAGTGCTGATTTATTTTACGATAGCCGCGCGTGCGACCTCGCTCGTGCTAGGACGTGACCGCTGGTGTATGGCCCAAGATTAAAGTACCAGCGACTTTTAAAATTACATTAATAAAAAGTTAAATGACATTACAAAACAAACACTGACGACGCCGCCAACCTATTTAAAGTTGATGGAAACCGCGTAGTGTTTTGTTCTAAGTTCGTTTTTGTCACGTTTGTGCAAGTCATTTATCGTGAAGTAAAGCATCGAAAACTTAAGGTTAATATTATCTATATATTTTTTTAATTTATCTATTAAAATCATACAGAAAAACTTAATCTAGGTACATTAATACCAGTGTGATTATAAATCAGTATTGGTTTTACCCCACACTGCGTAAATCATAATCATAACTTAAGACTGCATATTGTATCACGCACGAAGAAAACACGTATGAATGAAACTACTTACATTCAACGTCTACGACAAATACTTAAATCGTAGCAAAATCTATTACTACGACGACAAACGCAGCCGGACATACTTGACCGGCGCCATTTGTCTTGATTGACGGAATTTCTGCCATGATTTTATGAATGTTTTAAAATGGAATATCACGAAACATTATTGTTTTACGAGTATTATGATTTTAAAATTCGATTTGAAATCATCTATTGTCACTTTTAATTTATTATGAGGTTTAGTATAATCAATAGTTCCGGGTCGGTTCGAATCGATAATTTATTTTACTCAACAATTGGGACAATTGGGCTATTCAAATATGTAGTTTTGTTACTATTCATGCCACCAACCTTCATGATGTGATGTCCTCTCAAAGCTGTAAAGTTTCGTATGCTCTTCTTTCGAAACCATGTAATTCTAAGCAGTATTTTTAATGTCTTACGGCACACTTTCGTTACATTGTAATCATCTCACCACAGTTACTATCCGTGAATAGGCCGCGTTTACTCACAGAGTGTATAATTTACATGTAAACAATAAAAAGTAGACGCACATAATGGTAGACGAGTTGAGAAACGCTCTGTGCTGTGCGTGCGCGCAGTTCACAAAAGAATCGCGCCTAACGGATCCATTATTGATTATCATTTTCATACAATCGCCCATCTAAAGGTCACACGTAATGCCATTCAGTATACACAAGCCGTGCATTAATGTATACTGAGGAAACTATCCATAAATTTCTTGAGCTTTTATCAATCGAAAATGACCTCTAATAACGTAGATGTGAGGTGGAAATTGGTGTGTGTGGAAACTGCCAAAGTTGCTTCGGAGATTATTTGTTGAACATCACGGGTTATCGCAATGTGGCATCTTTGACGATCACATTAGAGGCGAATACGTATCGGCGCGAGCAGATTGTGTATCGTAAGTCAGGAAGCGCATTGTTAGGTCACGTTCTCACAACTCCCCTTTTCTTCGAGGGGGAATAAATAATTGCACTTTTTTCTGTCGCATATGGCCAAGGAACCGAGATCGTTCCCACGGTTCGCCCCCTGGCATAAAGGCCGATCGAGGTCAAGAAAAAATACGTGCCCGCATTATGCGAGGGTTTCTTTAGCGGCAGATGTACCGATCTAGGGTTAAGTGTGATCGTGAAAAGTAAATTGATTCACGTCATAGGGTTTTTTGTTTTGTATCATTTCAGACATAAAAAAATGTTGTACTTATTTTGACTGATTCTCCAAGGTCTAGCTCGACACACCTCTACAAACAAACTCTTGCTTTAGCTAATAATTTATCAACATGCATATTTTAAAACGTAAAATATGTGTAAACTTTTATTGATGTACTAAAAGCGGCACTAACTATTAGGCATTGTAAAACACAAAACAAAATTTCTTCTTAAAGCGCTTAATTCATTAATCAGCTTAAACGAATCAATGAATGTGCTTGTTCAGTATTTGCAGATGTTAAGCCATACCATAGATATGACTAGACAAAAAAGTATCTGAAAAATGTTAACAAAGTTACTCTACCAAAGAGCGCAAAAACTACATCCTCAAAAACCAGCACACCAAAAAACAATTTACCGTTCAAGATGCGTTCAAACTTTTTGCAGAACACATTTTGAATATCTCCAAACAGAATTCCATTGGTTCCAATTTCAAATTCTACTCGCCAGTACGCACGCCATTAGTTATAAAAACTTATCGAAGAGAAAAAAAAACGAATTGCACCTTTTCTAAGGCGTTCTATATTTGAAACTCGTTGCGTTCCCACGATCGCTCGCGCCAGTTGCGTCTTCCCCTCGATCTTGTATTTTTTTTACCGCCATTTGTGAGACTATATTTGTGTGACGAAGCTCATAGTTCGTTTTTTTGCATTAGTTAAATAATTCTACGATTATTATTTCTACTACTACTAGAAATCTTAGGCGACACCTTAAGTCTCTTTATATGTCTTAAAATAACATTAATTTATAACTAATTTATAGCATATACAAATTACCTTGGTTATTTTTTTCAGCTGTGATAAATATAATATTTAGATTTTCTACAAATGGATGAGAATCTTTACTGTGTATTTTTGTAATTAATTAAAACAAACACCTCATCATAACGCACACAAACAGCGTTTTCACGCGTACTTAGCCTAGAGTAATCACAATATACAGTCAATCAATAAAGGGCATGTGCATAAAAAGTTCATTCTACAGATTGCAACAACATTTTATAATTTGTGTCATGACTGGCTGGAAATAAGGATCGTACTCGCTTGTTTTTACAATTCAAAGTAAAATGCTGGTGCATTCGAAAATGGAGCTCTTTACTAGGGGGTTTGAATTTGAAATTGGAACGCGTGTAAGGATAGACAGGCGAAGGCTGCCAGTTGAGAGTTGGAGCACACTTGCGTTCATCCCGAGTGCGTTCCCACGATCCACGCGACATATGGCGCGAGCGGGGTGCGATCAACGGTTGACGCGTGTACAAAAAATGCTCGGACTTAGCGGATCTACGGGATGATGCTCGCCCGTAAATAGCGATAAGCAGCGGTACAATGCGTTGTAGCTTTTTTTTTCAGAATTTTGTTTCACAGATAAGACTGTTTGTTAATGCATGAGACAAATGGACCGCAGCTCTTGTATATGGTCACGGAATTTCTGTTTGATAAGTAAGTATATAAAGAAAAACTTAGGTCCAGATTTGTATAGTAAAAACCATACAGCTCAATATATTGAGGATTATTTTTTAATTTTGAAAACTATTGAATCAAATTAACAATCATTTTTCATTCAAAATTTGTGGTAATTTGTGCAAACGAAAATTAGCATACCTCCTTAGCCCAAAATCCTAATCATCTCACATATTAATCTTAGTCCAATTTATTTTGGATAAATTATTATAAGCTGCTTTATTGCCAAACATTAATCCAATCTCATTTCCATAATGCATTTTTTCAATGCCAAAACCAAATTACAGCATCGATCACACGTTAGAAACATCTGAAAAGAAAAAAAAAGCTCTAGCAAGGTCAAGCAAATCGTTCCGAATCCAAATTTGAATGACGGTAGTTTTTTAGCGGGAGGCAGGTGGCGCGCGCAACTGTCGCGCGTTCCCACGGCTCGCACACCGGCCGTCTGTGGCACCATGTCGCGATTGCCAATTACTAAATTAACGAAAACTGTTCCATCTTTAAAATGGTGTATGATAAGATAGGTACTTTTTAAAAATACTTTATTTTGTGCCAGCAATTGACAGAGACGCGATACGGAGATATGGATTTTGTTTTAGTTGGTGAAGTGAATGGTGGCTCGAGCACTTAAAAAAATCATGACACTAAATGAAAGCACTCATTGTAACTGAACTATAAGCATAATGAAGGTAATATGTGTGTATTTACTTAGTATTGAATTGACCATACATTTTAAATTTTACATACAAATATTTAATAAAAACACGTGTGCTACATGATGATATTACCGTCAAATAGTATCACTCATAAATAATCATCAATCACATAATAATTAACCAAACAAATACAATTACATTACTACGAAAACAATAATAAAGTGACTACGATAGTTTTCCCGCTCGTAGCATTGCCTACTACGGATTTCGTAGCAATGCAAATCGTAACCATTCGCTACGGCGACTCACCTCACGTAATTGTTTTTTTTTCATTTGTCTAAAGTGGCAGTCAATTGTTTATTTTTATCTTGAAGTTTCTAACAATTCTAACAATGGCCAAAGTAAATGATGTTAGGGATGTAGGAGTGTTTGTCATTGACTGGTATTAACAATGGTATTGTTCGGTAATTAGGAAAACGTGCGCGGCGCGTGCGCATGTTTAGATACTTGTTAGGTACTTAGTTTTGGTTCATGGTTGTTAGAGTAAATGAATTTGCATTTAATAAACGGTTTCGAGGGTTCTTACTGTTTTCGTTATGTGTGACATTCAAAAATAATTTGCAATATCTGCTTATTATTTACGATAGATTCTTTTTCATATCTTTGTCATCAATAAAAAAAAAATATGTTACCATAGTATTTTGTTGAGAAGAGATCGATCTTAACACTTCCTAGTTAATTTTTCTATTCCTAAATAAGTTTTTAAATCATGATATTGAGCTGTCTTTTAAATTGATCCATAAATCTAACACCTTCATAATTATTCATCAGTGCCATAAAATTAAAGTACGCATAGAAATCATAAAACTTCTAAACAAACTTTACGAACTGCACAGCGCCATCTATGTCGTAATCACTGCACTAATATCGATCCCTTGCAAAATAGATAGGTAGGGGACACGGAGGTCTTATCAAGACAATACGATACCAAACAATACTGTCTCAAATAGGTCAAAGTGTAAATCTATTGTGTTCCGTGGGAAAGACTGGAATGCAAGAGGGTGAATCACCTATATATTTTGGTAAATTATTTTTGAACTTCAGTTATGAACGGGAAGCGAACAAGGAAGTAACGGGACCTACTGGGATGTTAAATTGAAATTAGTTCAGTGAAATATAAGTGCCGAAAATGTTTCAAGTCGCGGATAAGTGAGTTAAATGTGGGTTAATGTGAACACTTACTAGGTGTTTGCGATGCGAAGAAAGTGAAGTGAAACATAAGTGACAATATGCCAATCATTTTGAATGTGATATACGCGCAGTGGAATTGTTGTGAAAATGTGTAAATCACTTTTTATTATTATAAGCCATATCATAGTTTAATTGTGTGTTATATAGTGTAATGTAGCGATTTGTAGGAGCAGTAGAATGATGAAACAATATATATACCTAACATGTTAGATGCACTATTAATTCTGTGATAATAATATGTAACTTTATTTAATAGGGTTAATAGGTTTAGTTAAATTAGTTAATAGGTTTTTTCCATTTATTAACAAATAAAAGATCTTATAAAACAGTTACGTATACGTTGTTCACATAAACGTACGTATAAAACCACTACATGTATTCTTTAAAGTTAACTTAACAATTTTAGAAAGTAGGTACTGATGTAGAACCTACTACTTACCAACATTATGTAAAAGTTAAGTCAGCCTCAACATCCCATATACGGATCAAAATGAACGTTTTCATCAGTGTTCATGAAGTGATACTAATATTATGTACTTAGTAAGATTAATTATTGTGAGAGTTTGAGTTAAATCTGTCGAATAGAAGAAACTTTTCATATACCTATATGTAGTACCTACAATTGCTAAAAAAATGCCTGTAACAGTCATACCACATGTATTCGGTTGTGTTGACTTCGTATCAAAACGAAATTTATCGCCCACAATGAGAGCTATAGTCAACAACTATTTCATGACTCATTATTAAGTTTACTTTCGTTAAGGGGAACCTATTTTTATTGAAGTACCGTAACATTATTGGAGTATCCAGTTGCATATAATTTTTAAGTAATCTTATCAGAAATCTAGTGTTTCAATATCTTACAACTGATGTAATAAATTCTAGTCTAAATGTGTTTTATAATTTACTTATTATCGAGATAAGTAGATAAATTATGAAAATAGTATTGGTTTAACAATAACAACATAGGAAACAGGTAGTATCAGTTTTCATAAAGTGTAATTTTGCATGATGACATGTTTTTTAAACGTTGGTTATGTTAACATTATGCATTTATTTAACACCCAGTATTGATACACGTCATGCATGGAAAATATGGAAATGTATTTAGAAGAAGTAGATTAGTTGCAGCGCTTTAGCAAAACATATTGTTTTTGGCATGTAATTCAGTAAATTTGTCGGCGAGATGTATGGACGCCTTGCGTTAATTAAAACCAGAAGATATAAACATTGTGCCATCGTCATTAGCAAGTGTTCATAAAATGTACCGGATTGGACACAAGCTCAATTGTTTAATTTTACTGGACTAATGGGGACATTAACGATTTTTCACTAAAGTGCTAACACTTGCATGCACCATTGAATTATTGTTTACTAGCAGGTAGGTATTATTTATTGGCGAAAGTCTATGCTTGCATCGTGACTAACAGTTTTCATCTTGTTGTATTTAATTTGTTACTATTTTTTCTTTTTTTTAACCCTTCCCCTTAACCCCCATGCCAGCTCACCGCTTGACGCAAGTCTCGTGTTGACCGCCGCTCAACTGATCAAACATGATATCATCGCCGAACGCGGCGCTTGCACAGGTGCTGTTGTCTATGGTTAGCATGCGGCCTAGCTTGTGAGGGTGCAAGGACGAGCTAGTAGGCATAGGGCTATAGACATGGCAAATTAGATTCGATAAAGAGAGAACGCTCAAAAATTCCCAAAAAGCTTACAATTACGAGTTGTCTTCTATTCAGGATTCTAGAGTATGTGCCAAACTTACTGGTTTTGTGGTTGCCCTACATGTACTAAACCTATGCATATGCCTATATACAGTGTGATTAAAGTGCAAGTGCAAAGTGCACATAATAAAATGAACGAAGTGTGTGCGAAGTTTTTTCATGGGTTAAAATTTAAAATGAGGATGCCTGATCTCCTCCGATCATAATTAATTGTAATTCATTGTTATAAATTAATTAGTACTCGAAAGGTCACAGGAGGGAACAAAAACTTTAAAACATACGTTAAAAATATAGTGATTTTTAAAATAAAAAAAATGCGTTTTCCGTCGATAAAATTGATCATAGACTGCCATATTTTTTAATATGTGCAATTTGTAAAGAATCACACTGTATAAATAATAAGATTCGCAAAATAGTGTTGCTATAACAAGTAAAGTGTTGCATCGCTGATTTGCATGGTCTTACTTGATTAATGATCTTGGCTTTTTTCGGTACAGAAGTGCTTTGAATTTGGTACATATTCAACGCACTGCACTATCTTAAATTAAGATTTCTTGTCGTAAACAAGACATCCAACATTATTCAGCACGCCTCTAAAAGGGAATAACAACTAATCAAGGATTTCATGTTGTAAATTACCATGAATGCAATTAAATTAAGCGAAGAATAAGGCAATAAATTACTATCCGTTTCGTAACTGGACAGTGGTCAGTTATTAATCCGAGATAATTATTGTGCCGTAAACGCTCTCGGAGATAAATGCGTGAAAACTCGGCTCGGCCGTAATGACTTTTATCGGGCGCCATCGGCACCCTCAATTTAATTGTAATTGAAAACTAATTAAAACACCCGCCCGCCATAATCTTCAATTAGCCATAGATCATTTAACCGTTCGTTTAAGTTTAACTCTACCTGGCCGCAATGACCGTTCTAGAAACGTTGCACGTGTTCCAACAATAGAAATTGCAATAAGACGAAAAAAAAATTGAAATTCGAATTTGCAAGAGTTGCGGAATCCGAAATAAGGGTTGCAAAAACTCCTTTCTAACCCGAAAGTCCGATCGAACACGTGCAGATAACAATGCGTCGATGAGTCAGAAGACGGGCGCGGGACGTCGCCGCTCTGGCGTATTATTACTCGAGAAAAAAAAACATAAGCGCTCGTCGTACCGCGTCAAGAATTGTACATCTGCCGAAATTTCTCACGGATCGGATCGGTGAGACGTGTATGGTATACTCGTATCGCTGGACAAGTTCGCTATCTGTACCCGCGTATTATAGCGATAATTGCCGGCTAGCGGGACCTTGCGGGGATATAATTTTTAATCAATGGCGCGTTTATTAGCATATCTCGTTATGCCGTTTCGCGAGTCTATAAAAGTTGTTGTCCCATTTTAATATGTTTGTTTGCGGATAGTTTGTAGGCATATGCCTTTTTGATGGCTTGTTTTCTGCGCTTGTGTTTTGTAGAGTATGGAAAAATGTACAATGACCATGAACGAGTTATGTAGTTAAATATTACCGAATAACATAAAAAAATAGTTGCATGCATTAACAATATTTTTTTAGTTTCTAGGAGAATGCATGATTTTTTTTTTTTGAAATGGGTTCGCTCTTGTCTCCAGGCTAGACCAGTGGTATAGACAGAGACGACGATGGAGCAAGCTCACCCAGAAAAATTGATTGACACGTATATTTTCAACTAGTCTATGACGAATACCTACCTCTATTTTCGTAGCATGGGTCAAAGTAAAATCATAAAATGCATTATTATTAAGAATAAATTACTTACCTATCAGTTAATTAGTTTTTTATTGGTATTTTGTATTTTTAAAACTTTTGGTAGTAGCAGTATTTTTTTAAAAATTCTGTATTCCACACAATCTATATATTGTTTCCTCGTATCTTTTATATTTGAAAGTGAAGTAACAATGATCTATTTTAATTTATTGTAACGTAGTGGTATTTGTTCGTAGCCAAATCTATTATGTCCAAAGACTTTGACGCAGAGAAAGCAAACGCACGTGCATATTTGAATAGGCAATTTTTATTGTCATTTTGTATTGATCAATTCTTTATAGATTTTTTCTTTGAGCTTTTAAAGCATGTTGAGACATGATTCTACGAGGTAGTAGCAACAGGTTGAAACTTGTTCGGGGTGCGTTTTCGTTTTGCGTAAAATTGTTTTTTTGCTTCTTATAGGATCGTATTGAGAGTTGGATACCTTTAATCGCAAAATTATGGAAAAAGGTTTAGACTTCTTACGTTTAACTTTACCAAGGAAAGTTGCATTGCGATATGGGCCGAGTTGTCTTTTTGTAAAGTAAAAATAATAGTTTGGTGTTTGTTCGCGGCCTGCCTAATATTCCGCTATTGATTTTCCGCATCAACAAATGTGCATCATCAAAAATCTTTTCGATATTAGTTATTTTTTTATTTAAGTTTTGTTTAAAAATGACTTTTGGAAAATAAATACCAATGCATGATGTTTATAGTGTGCATTTTAATTTGAAGATTATCACTGCAATGAAATTTCATATTTTTTCTCTATGCATGTTCACGAATGACCAATTTACAAATGACTATAGTAGGACAGATAGTACTAGACGTAGATTTTACTAACTGAAGCATTTGAAAGTAATCCGGATATAAATAATTGTGTACTTGCTTAATCTTTAAAGTAAATTGATTTTCCGTGTTCTGAAACCCGCATGAGTTTGTAATTTGCCACTAACTAACTAATCATGAGCACTAACCAACCCAGAATTCTTCTCTAAATCAAGCCGCTACCATCAGATAACTACCCAATTAGGCAGAACAAAACTTAATTATCATCAAAGGATCTCGCAAAACCTCGGCGGTAAAAAGAGACAATTAAGAAACCAGTAGCAACATCGCCGTAGGCTCTGCACGTGCGCGCGCGCAAGCGGAGTCGCTCTCCCGGTATGGAGAACCGGTAGGACCAACTATACATAGGTAAGTATGATGGCTCGCGCCGACGCCCGCGCTCACCCGCCTGACCACTTTTTAAACATCCCTGAATAAGATTGTCTGATTTAACCTCGACATATCTTTTAAAAGTGTATTCCTTTGCTACTGTTAAAAAAAAATATGGGGGTTTTTTAGTGCTTATATCTAAGGAGTGTCAAAGGAAAGAGTCAAATATCGTTCAACTTTTGTTTATTGTCATTTCTTTTCATAAATAATCATAATTTATCAACCCTAACATTATTAAAGCTTACAATAAGATCACAATAAAGCTCACTAAAACCTACTCCTAACTTTGTTACATTATACAATTCAACATTTTCAAAATATCACATGTTTCGAAAATCTATTAAAACTTTCGTGGAGTTATCACGAGAAAATCCCTAAGCTACGAATACCTATCCTACATGGCACGATAGAATTAAAGCTAACATCACAGACGGTTGCAGAAACCAACGGAAGCACGGTTTCACGGAAGACACAGTGGAAGACATGGGTCGTTGTGGCGAGAAATTGTTGTTCAGGCTTGCACCCAGCGGTCTTGGAAGGCCGGGTACTGCTGTTCCGCTGTCTGGCACTCCGTGTAGCAGTGGGCAGCTGCGAACTCGTCTTGCTTCGCGACAGTGGTCCAGAAGAAGGTGCCGGCTTCGGTCCTCGCGAAGTGGACAGGTACGTAGAAGTTGTCCGGGTTCACTGGCACGATATCGCAGCTCTCGTCCTGGTTGTAGACGAGGAAAGCGGCGCCGGGCTGGCACGCTTCCATCTCCGAGTAGATCTTGCGCTCCAGTAACTCGTTGCTCGAGTTTTGCTCGTCCTCGTAGCACGTGTCGCATGTTTTGGCGGGAACGCGCTTCGTCGTTTTATTGATCATCTTCAGTAGCGGTTTCAGCAAAGCCTTGATGCCGCTGTTCTTCATTTTTTCGCTGTTGTATTTGTTCTCGTTCATCGAGTTGTTGGTGGCGATGATGTATTCGTTGTTAGCGTAGTAAGACATGTTTGTTTGTAGAGAACGTGTGTTGCTAGTGAGATCACAGGCGGGAATGTGGGGCTGCTCGGCCGGCCCGGCTATTTATACCCGGCGCGCCGCCCTCGGCACAAAAGCTCGTACATAAAAAGCTCCTCTGTGTGGGTGTATCGAGTGGATTATTCGATACCCCAAAGCTTTTAGCGTATGACAATAACTTGGATGTTTTGTCAACACTGTAAAGAGTTCAGAAAACAACTGCGCTTAGGATTCGTATTTTCATTGGGGTTTATGATTAAAAGTTAGACATTTAGATTGAAACGGGGTTAAAACGAGTTTAGAACTGAATAGAAAATGGATTTTCTTTTGGTACAAGTACTACATTTTAATATGTCTTTCCTCGTACGAGTACTATTACTTAAATTGACTACATTCCATCTTCATCTTCCATTGACTACATTTCCATTCTATGTATAGTCTCAGATGATGTTTAATAGGTCGTCGTCTAGCAATATGCCTACACTTAATAAATGTAATTGCATGCTGGTATCAATTAGGAACGCAGACAGTAAATGGTTTCGTGTTAGCCGATAAGCTTTATCAATTGATGCCAATTAATGAAACAGTTAAGCAATAGAAAGTGCAGAATGACTGTGATACAGAGCGTTTAAAGTAGAAAGCGCAAGTTTACATGGCGTCTATCTAGATCAATGTTCAATCGCGACAAGTGTGCCATTAGCTTTCATGGGAACAGAGACCACGTGCCGTCCACACGACTATGGTAAACACACCACATGTTGTTCATTACCCCTAGTAATGGGACAATACGATTGTTATCGTCCCTACGGGGTCACTAAGTCAAGCTGTGGGGTGAATTCGACCCCGCGTGACCCGTGCGGCGCGCGCGCACGTCGCGTGACCTTACTGACTGCTCATTATGTCGTTTGTGTCGTGTTTTGTTTTATTATGTTTCGGAATTTTGATGGACTATGTTTATAGAAGTTTAGCTTTTAGTGTTTATGTAAATGATATTAGTTCTAGGGTAACCCAATCTCCAAATCAGCTATTTGAATAATTCACGTCCGAGTTCATTAGCATAATGTTTACAAAAAAAAGTGATCAAACAAAATGAAATGCCACCTACACACGACATATCCAGCTCATACCGGTCCAAACTTGTATGATTTTTTCATCGTATGTCCGAAGAGAGTTAAAAAAATTAAGTTAAAAGAAATCAGTGTGGCGGAGATAGCGGCTCTTGGCCAATGGGGTGCGCGCGCGCCGGCAGGTGTCGCGATCCGAAGGCTCTTGCACACACACTCACGACCGAATATACGACCACTGAACACGTGCATTCGAGGGGGATGAACATACGAACAGCGCCGCAAAACGAAAGAGAGGCGAAACATTTTTTATCGATATGAATAGATTCACGACTCCCTCATATCCGAAATAGGGTAACGCAAAGGCTAATTTGGTTATTGAACATCGAGGGGTTGATCGTGGGAATGCTCTTCGCTCGTCGGTTCCCAGGGTTGCTCGCACATTGAGTTTTTTCTGCGACGAGAGATTCGGAACGACGACAGATGGCAAGCGTGAATCTTTCCCGTTGTTATAATAAATCGTATGGGGTATTGGAATTAAACATTCCGTTTTGATGGCTCACCGTGTCGGGGAGGGGGATGAAGATGTAAACAAGTGTAAAAGGGGTCAGTGGAACTCGGCCAGGTCTATAATTAAATGTCTATTAGAGCCATTTTGGGGTTATTAGGAGGCATTGTTAGGGGTTGAATTTTCATATTCGGATAATGACCGCAATCGAGCTTTTGAATGAGTTGGATTTTGGAAAGTAGCTGTGGGCAGTCGATTTGGGTAATTGGTTGAGTTATTGCTATGTTGAGTTTGATAGGTTAGCGTACGAGAAATATAGCAGCATAATTAGGTACTACGTGATTTGCACCAATTATTTACGTCTATCATATTATTTTCCTGAACTTAAAGTTTATCTTTCTCTCTACGAGATATTGGCACTGTGACAATAGTCAAATAAGATTAATCTTCCAAAAGATACGTTTTTCTATAGACCTTTTTAAAATTTGTTTAGCCACAGCCTCCAACCAAACATTGGTGAACCTGTATAAATTGGCTTTTTCAGGATCGTTTGTCACCGTCTTGGAGGCTCTTCCCACGGTTTTGAAGATGCAAAAACTGACAACAATGGCTGGTCAAAGGATCCATCCACCTGAGGGTAGATTGCGTCATTTAAAAAGTGAAGCATAGAGCCCTGCAGCGTGACAAGTGTGTGGGAGCGAGCCCTAAGGGTCGTGGGGACCCCGCCACTATTGTTTGCTGTTGCACTTGCTACGGTGGGAATGCGGGGTCAAATTGATTTGATGTTTTTGTCAGTACATAGAATAGAGATGCGTGATTTTGAGAAACATCAATGTAATCTTATAATTTATTAGTTAAATGTAGAAAATCAATGTTCCAGATCACAGTTCAGGCACAGAATATATAATAGTTCAGGGTAAGATAAGCCTTTGTCTTCAAAATATAAAGTTATAAAACGATGTTGTACATTTCCATTAAACAAATTTGTAAATTCACTACCTAATGTTGTGTGCAATAAAGAGTTATTTATCTTTCTATCTATCTTATATCAAACCTATAGTTTAAATCTAGAATAAGTTGTTGAATTCTCTTATATGTGCCTTTTAATATATGACTTTGTTATGTGCCTTATTTTTATCATAATAATTTTAATTTATACACTACAATTTGTTAAATTGTTTATGAGAAATGTTTTATAAAAGTAGTTGTAACATTGCTCTATCAAGTCAAATAATTAAGATATCGTTAATTTATTGAATCTCAAAACACCGTTGTACATGCAACAAACGCCAAATGCAACCAATTTAAGACAACTTTCAAAGTTAGTTGAATAAGATCTCCTTTACTAAAGTTTTCTAAATATCTTTATTTTCCACCCCAAGTCCTTGTTCATGGTTGATTACAAAACACTTTTTCATACAATCTCAACGGCTACGCAATCTTAGCCACCCTCACAACCCAGAGTGTGGGAATGTCAGTTACGACGTCACTAATAGAAATTGGGGGTGGAAAATAAAAGCTATGTATAAATCACCCCTAATCGCCCCTTTTGTTGCTTTTACACTTGTTGCTTCACCAAAACTGTATAATTCGAACCAAAGGTTTTGCATCTCAGAAACACCCTTAACTTTGTGTTGATCTTTGTTAGTATCAAGTTAGAGTCGAAAATGCTGTGATTTTAGTTTCTCAGGGGTAGTGTAGTGGTTGTATGGGGAAGAAGGGCGTATAATTTTAGGGGTTGCTGAACAATTAACCGAATCGCAGGTAAACTCATTTTGAATTGAGTGAAAAAAGGGATCAGGTGATTTTGCATTGTAATGCGAGATGTGATTAAATAAATGATAAATAATATTTTGTTACGTTATAGTGTTATGTTGCATTAAGAGATTTATTAAATGTTTGTAGCTATACTCTTTGCGTTTAACTGTATGGTTTGATAGAATCTCATACATTAATTGACACAAACCAATCCCAATCATTTTGTTTTAAGTTTTTGAGATAAATGTTGCAATACCCAACAGGAAACTAATTTGTAAGACCTTAAACGAATTTGAATTAAATCAAAACTGTTCAATATAGGTGACTGTTGGTTACATAAATAATATGCAAAAAAACTGATGTTAGTATTGTAACCGGTTGTTTATATAGAGTATGACAGATAAAATAGCTTTTAAAGTTCTGTCTTATTTACTTACAAATAACTGATTTATTACTTATGTAGTAAATAAAGAAGTCGAATAGTTTTCTTAGTACTCCTATAAAAATAAGATAAGATTGAGTTTGTAATCCCGGCCACCTCACATTATATCTCTACATCACAAACATAAATAAATAAAATATTTCTATCAACTTTTTTGTCATTAACCCTCAGAACTCGTTCTAATGAGAAGGTAGTCGTTAGGAGGGTAGGAGGCGATAATCGTCCTCTCATTTGAACCTCTCCTTGTTATCTTAGTTTATTTTGAATAACTTTGGTTTAATGGTATACACTTGAAAAGGACGAAGAAGTGTAGGAGCGTTTACACTGGCGGTTACTGGTCAAAATAATTAAAATATAGTGAACTTCAAGTATTAAGCAATCAGAACATTTTGTATGAAATTTTAAGCGTCTACTGTGCGGATTGGTAAAGGGAAATTTGCAATGGAACGGTAGAGTTCAATCAACTCTTCCGTATGATATAAGTACATATTCTGAGTAGGCATGTAAATAATGAGGAATATGTTAGTTTCTTAACTTTAGCAAAATTAAGTATTTGCTGCCATGTAATTATGAGGCAAATGTAAGTTTCTTAACTTTAGCACAAGTATTTGCTACTTAAACTCTCTTTAAATTATTAATATAACTGCCTAGTAAGAAATAAAAAATATTATAAAACCAAGTTCTAACGAACAAAGACCGTAAGTGTAAACAGACCTTTCAAGGATCCAAAAAGGTTTAGTTATTACTTAGAAATTCTAATTAAGGATTGGACACGCCGCTTCAAACCAAATTCTAATAAGAATTTGTTCTTTTTCTAGTACTATTCTCCAGCTGCCATCCGGGAGTAATATTTTTGGGGTTTTATTACCCAAATTCATGCAATAGCAATGTAACCCGCCTTGGAATGTAGTAATGGGCACATGTTTTTTGTTCTTTTTATAGGATCTCACTTCAGTCTTATGTGGACTTTGTTTTCTATTGACTTTTCTCACATGAGGAACTTAATTGATTATTTCACATCATGTAATGATAGTAAAAAAGCCACTGTTTAAGTATGTATTTTTACTCATCATCATCATCATCATCATTATCAGCCGAAGGACGTCCACTGCTGAACATAGGCCTCCCCCATGGCTTTCCACAACGACCGGCTGTGAACGGTCAGTGCCAAATTCAAGATTTTTTTCTACATCGACATTTTACTAAACATCCTCGTAGATTAGTTTTAAAAGATGAAATCGTACAAAGTACCATGTTAGACTGTACATTTACGTTAAAATATACCCCTATAATGTACTACAATGACTCAGACCAATGTTTAGCTTGACGTGTTATTGTCCGTACCTACTTGTTTATAAACAATCATAGTAATAGCGTTGTCCACGCGGCTGATGACCGGCGCGCGACACTATTAGCGTGCGCCCGTGCACGCCATATGACTATGGGTGAAGTATGAGCGATTAGCGATATCAGGAGCCCTATTTTTGAATCATTCGTTTGGATATGGCGTGTGATTTGCGTTCAAAAACGAATGAAAAATCAATGAAAACCACCCCAAAAATAGACGTGAGTACTCAAAAAATTTAGCAATAATTTTTCGAATCCTTTTTGTGTAGATTACAACTGGTTTTCATTCCAAAATTCGATCTTACTCATTGAATATCACACGCCATCTTGACGCGAGTGATTCAAAAATAGAGCTCCTGTGACGGTACTGCTTTCATTAGAGTTGGTACCTAAAGAATATGAAAGTGAACTAACGTCGAAAGGAAAAATATCGAAATTAATAAATTTTCATACACGTACGTTTCTCAATACTAAAATCATATTCAAATTATTGACATCAAGTAACAAAAAAGATAGGCTAAACTGTCTAAATGAAAGCAATACTAACCAACTCAGAAATTTAGAGTCTAGAAGGGAAAATGTCAGATTGATGATGCTTCCTCAAAAGACTTGTTGAGAATCGACGTCGTTTTATCATCGGACTCTCATTACGAGTAAGTATCCTTCAGGGATAAGAAACTAAAGCTTTGATACCTATGACACCACTTTTACTCATATCTGTCAAGATAGGACTCGAAGCCTGATGGCTTTGCTAAGTTATGTTAGCCTGACTTTTTTTCAACTGGGAAAATAACTCCTGATCCCGGAAAGACCAGGGGTTATCTAGGACTCCCCCAGCAAATTAGTGCGTATAATACCCTCTAAAAACCAGGTGGTGTCCTCCGGTGCCATATAATAGGAGCGTAACGGGCTATCGCCCTGGCCGTACCCTTGGGCATTCATTATTCCGCAAATGCTAGTCTGGCTTGTTCCAAGGCCTAGATACTAGAGTTGATGCTATCACAAAACCCGCTTTACTCTTATCACTTGCACCAAACTTATGGGAGCCCCCACAAATTGCTCGAATTACTCGTCCATTGCACTTAACAATTTATTTACTGCTGTTAATGGTCGTCGGCCGATGCAATTCATTAAGCTCTAACTCTAATGCAGGCCAGGACCATATCTCAAATAGAACAGTCACGCAAGGGCATTTACTTTGAAGAGGCCATAACTCGAATAGAACCGACTTACACATTCATTCCACTACGTTGTTATTTTACTAATAAAGGCTTTGCTGAGTAAATAGGTATAGGTACGCTATAGTTACTTTAATCGCAACCTTTACAAATAGTAATAATTTTATTTCCTAGCTAGACAATGATAGAGTTGTGACATTTCTTATGAATATCTAAGTAGTTAGGACTATAAATTTCATGGAATTTAAACATATAAGGGGGCGTATTGCGATCCAACTTAATCCGTTCAATTCCGAGGCAGTTCAATTCAGACTCAGTGAAAACGAATATTATCAATATAATAATATTATAATAATACTACAATGGTATGAATATTAATCTTTATATTGTTATTTTATAGTAATATTATCAATATAATGAAAAATTGCAATAATAATTGCTAATTTGACAGTAAATCAGAGCGTTTTATCTGTCAAAACTGCATCGCAATACGCCCCAAGCTATATTTTAATACAAACAAAAGAGGCATGTAAGATTTCAAATTAACTTTCTCATAGAATTTCAAGGTTAGCTTTGGTGTTCAATATTTGTGAATAGTGACTGTTGGAACATACTAAGTTAATAGCTCAGTTTCATGTCTATATTAACACTTTTTTGTAACTTCCTTTTACAATTTTCGCTCAATAATTGTATTTTAGCAAAAACTATAAATTCTATCGCTTTGATCCGCCGAGATGCGTCAATTATTTCTACCACCATCTTTTGCGTAGTAGGCGCCTACTTTTTATTCCTTGGACATTTCCAATAAATTTTAAAGTAATCGCTATCATTAGAGGACATAACATTTAATGAGTGTCCTACAAGAAACCGCAATAACCACACATTTTATTTTCTCGTAAATAGCTTAGTGTGGAATATTGATATCAACGTGTTTCTGTGTGGTATTTTTATCTTGCTATGACAAATACTGTCTTACAAAATATGAAGAAATTGACAGTAAAAAATGCAAAACTCCTCATGAGATTTAAAAACCTGAAGGAGTTGAAACTTTAAATCACAGACAAACCATGGCCATAGATATTTTCAATAGTACGGTCGAAGTATTTCGTGCCTAACCACTTCTTAACAAAAATCGCTTGCACACGCGACACTAAAACAGTCCTCACTTCAAACGAAAGGCGATGCGTGTAAGAAATGCTGTCTCTTATGGTGGTAAGGTGTGAAAGACCTTGACTGTATTAGTCCAAGAATAAATACGTTATGCGTAAATCGCTGATTAACCTAGAATTAAGAAAAAAGTTTCCACACTAATCTACCTCTTTCATATAATACCTCTTTCAGCTCTACGATCTAGACTTTTGTGGTAACTAATTTGCTTGAATTTGAAACTTTTTTTGAGGCAGTAATGCAAAGAAAGAAATCAAGAAAGCGAAACAAAAAAGCAAATGACTAATCATCAGTGGGATTATCATGCGTTGTACAATGTTAATGCAATTTAAAAAAAAAACCGGTTAAGTGCGTGTCGGACCCGCGCACTGAGGGTTCCGTGCCACCCTTAACTGAATTCAGGGTCCACTTACTTTCACTTAACGAAATCATCACAATATATTGCGACAGCAAAAATAACTTTGTTTTTCATAGTGTTTGTATGAAAGACAAAGTAATATTTGCGGTTGATAAAAATGTGCAATATCTCAAAAACTATTGGTTCGATCTCCTTCAAACCAATTTTCGTTGCAAGTTTTTGTTGAGATCTACATCATATATTTTTTCCAAAATTTTCACTTTCTTAGTTCAAAAGTTAGATGGGGGGGGACGCCCATTTTACCACTTTGGAAGCGTCTATATCTCAAACCTTACACTTTTAGAAAAAATGGTTTTAGAAACCTCAACATCATTTTAAAAGACCTATCCATAGACACCCCACACGCATTGGTTTGGGTAAAAAAAAATTTTTAGGTTTTAGTTTCATGTATGGGAGCCCCCCCTTAAATATTATTTTTTCTAACTTTTTGTATCTGGATCGGAAAGCGGTGAACAAAATACACCTACCTACCAAGTTTCAGCTATGTGATGCTTATAGTTTCAGAATAAAGTGGCTGTGACATACGGACGGACAGACAGACAGACAGACAGACAGACAGACAGACAGACTTGACGAAACTATAAGGGTTCCGTTTTTTGCCATTCGGCTACGGAACCCTAAAAAAGGCATTTCGGTTGTCTGCGTAAGAAGCATCCTATGCTTTAAAGAGTCCTGCACCTAGTATAACTCGTGACGTATAAAACATGACTAATTCTTTTAATTTTCGTGACGAATGTTCGTAATAGCGGCGTCTGTGTAACTGAACTAGTCTGCGCACCGAATATAACACCTTTTTGCGCCGGCGCAGCCCGGAACACCTAATTATCGATGATTGGCATCGTTCGCGTTGATTTGCCCTAATGACACTAAATTATTGCGAGCGAGTGAAAAGAGGACAAGTGTGTTGTTGCTACGAGGAGAGGGTTCCGCATAAGATTCTATTGTTGGGTTCTTTATTACATCATAGCTTAAAAGGTAATGTAATTATCGATTATGATATAATTATCATGCTTCATCAAATACACGACGTCTCACATTAGAGGTCACACTTTGGGTCGCTGTGCCATCTGAGTAAGTAAGTAAGTATCAAATATGTGCTGCACTCATAGGAATCATCCCATGAGCCATGAGTGCAGCAGAAAGTGTATTTAAACTTAAATAAATAAACAACTTCAAATATTTCTTGAATGACATACTATTAAAATGGAGCAGGATCATTATGTAATGTATTGCCATACGTAAAAGTATTTTTTCTTAACAATTCTATAGAATTAAAATATACAGTAGGATTTATCCATCACCATCATTAAAATTTACCTATAAATAATAAATAAATAAATAACCTAGGTAGGGTATACTCTACCATAATATGATGAGGTTGAAAGACATTTGAAGGTGACTCAATGCCTACGTTTACTGTATCTTTTACCAAATTGTACACATATGGCAGTCCATTGGTGATTTTATATTACATTGCGGATCTCTTAAATGTCGAGTTGGCCCGTGCGGTCGCTACGATTACGGCCGCGACCATTTACGGTCAATTCTACTATATTATTGCCGTTCATTAATTTCACTATTACTAATTTTATAGGCCCAATTCAGAGATTTCATATTATTTATTCAAATTTTAATAGCGTGTTCATTAGTTACAACGCGGTAACGTAGTTCTATTCCTAATTGTTTAAATATGTAGGTACCTACCTTTATTGTGTTAGGGTAGATGCGCAAGTTGTATTTTAAGGCATTTTCAAATGTGATAAAGATATGAATGAATATATTTTATGAGCTTGAGTGCATTTTCTAAACTATTTAATAAATCTCTTTAAATTAAATAGGGTTTAATGTATAAACAATATTTACGCTTGTAGTTCCATGTCCATAATCAAATATATTATCTCAGTCCCATATAAAAGTTTCTCCGTCACCACTAAATTAACCTCTCGACCCACAAAATGTTAACCCTCTGCGGCCGGGTCGGTTTATCGCAACCCTAAATAATAGTGATAAAGTGCCGAATAAAAAAGATTCACAGAGATAATTTTGAGATGCACCTAGGGTTGTCGAATTCTAATCAAAGATTTAAAATTTTAGTAATTCAAAATTTCATTACACATTTCAGCTCTTATGTAATTTATTTAATAAACTTTGGTTGGTTGACAGCATTGTACTTTCTATATTATTGTGTTAAAGTTGCTAAATATTTAAGCTATTTCAATAACTATTACTAGCAATTTTATTAATTAAAGCTGTTTTAAAATATAGTCTAGAATATAAGTATGTTGTCTGTATGACATATCATGTCTCAAACTCTACCACATTTGTGTTTGAGTATCCTTGCGTGTACGCAGCCCTGCGTAAGGATGCTTTTATCGCTTTAGATAATAAAATATCGCTTAGCACAACTATAAAAACAGGCATCTTATCGGCTCGGTCGGCTTTACCCTTGACTATCAAATCGCGATTATGCCTTGTTGGCATTTAAATACGCATTTGAGATAACTTACTTTTCCTAAGCAAATAGTAAATATGTGTTTCAGAGAAAATACGGAATTGCTGTCATACATATAAGAAGCATCCTATGCTTTAAAGAGCACTGCATCTAGTATAACTCGTGACGGATAAAACATTCGTACGAAAGAAAAATCTAAGGACATGACAATACTTTCGCAAAATCTT